>JAQFXU010000387.1:0-57188 GCA_034693705.1 Spatulosminthurus flaviceps | reverse complement strand
AAAAGGGGCTATAATTTTCCTAACGTTATGGGAAAAACAAAATTATAGCCCCTTTTGCACTTTAGCCGACCCTATGCACACATCATAGAGTAATATCAATGCATACAGTTAGTAAGAAAAAGTACTCCCGTAGTACTCGTCAATCAAGTATTTTAGTACCGAGGGAGAAATATCACTTGTGACAAAACTTTTTCCTACACTCTCTTTTCCCTTACTTCTTTCTCACACTATTGGCTCTCTCTCTCCACAGGTCAGTGAAAGAATTCAGGGGAAAATTACAGAGAAATTTAATTAAGAAAAAAATCCCCCTTTCTCTCTCTCTCTCTCAACACTTTTCCAAAGAGAGGGAGCTCCATGCGATGCGCACGTCTTTTAACCTCTACAAAATTATGGATAAGATACAATTTCCTACTACAAACAAGTCACTCAACAATATGAGGCTCAAGACAGCTGCCGATCACATTCCTGGCACCTTTCTATACTTTTGCACATGTATAGACCTTCCTTACATGTGTACGTACGCAATTAAAATCATAGTAAAATAGTATCTGTCAATCAAAGCCATGGATAGAGCCTTGTGTAGGAATAAATGTAGTCATAGGTTCTCCTTTATTACTCCGTAGAAGTAGCATTGTATAAGGGCCTGTTAAACGTGAGGATAAAACCTTTGATCTTCCTCTCGGAAGAAACTCTACTATACAATCACGGCTGATTAAAATCACTAGAGCCGTATTATACTGGGATAAAAAAAGTATCACTATGTATGCATAATATGTGTAATGCCTAGTCTGCTGTAGACATTTGGAGGTGAGGGATTATATAGTGACTAGTGCATAGCCATAGAGAATAAGACTATGATAATTATATTTAGGGGACCCTCTGTTCCCTTCTCACATGAATAGATTCTCATTACGTCAAAAGTTATTTCCTAGCTAAATACTCTAAGTCTTTTGATATAACCAAGCTCCTACTAAATATCGCACTTATGCGAGACACTCATTGTGTGTGTGTGTGTGTGTGTGTGTGTGTGTGTGTGGAGAGACAAACACACGTCCTTTGAAGTTATTGTTGTCTCTTCTCATTTCCCCCATATAACATTTTCTCCACAAGCCCCGCAAGAAGACAAGACTTGCTATTTCTTCCTCTATTATTACGGCCTTCATCAATTTACTTCTTAGAGCCAAATAGATTTTGACAAGGGAGGACATACATATACGCAGAGCTACTAGAACAATCCCAACAATTTCAATCTTCCCTCCACCAAACATCTCTACACTGTATTTTCTTATCTCTCCTCCATTGTATCGCTCTTATAGAAAAAGAGGAAGGTATGGGAGTTTTCTCTCATCTTTCACTTGACTCTCTCTCTCTCTCTCTCTCTCTCTCTCTCTGTATAAATCCCTACATTACATATCAATTTGAGAGTGACTATTTTTTTGGCAGAGGTGCAAAAGACTCAACAAGTCAATTCTCTCCCAGGATTTAACATTACTACATAGTGCTTTATATATAAAATATCCTCATAACATATATGGAACATTGTAAAATAAGCCGTCACTATATACATAGCATGTAGAGAGAAAAAAGTGCAAGTCACATATATATGTCAATTAGTATTATAGCGTCCATAGTTAATGTTACACATCCAAAGTGTACATGAACAGCCTTCAAGGAGGAGGAGGAGGAGGATGAAGGCAAGTAATCAGTTTCGGATTAAAATTAGATGCGTAGAATTTTATTGGCTCTCTCTCTCTCTACTTTTAGAGCGTAGTGCGTATGATGCTCATCATCATATCCTCCAACAAAACAACAATCTTCTATTCCAATGTTCTGACATAGTAAAGCTTGTTGATTAACCCTACGTCTCACATATATGTCATCACTCTCCTTCCTACCCAGAGTCAGAGAGGAGTGAGGAGGAGAGCCAGGAAAATATTAGATCCCGAAACAATTTTGTCTTCTATATAGAGACAAAGCGGGACAAGCCTAAATTCCTTAGCCTATAACATCTACGTAAATCCTTTCCTATCCCTTTGACATAGTCAATCATGTGAATTGGACTAGGTCAACTTAAAATTAGACCCTTTTTATCTCTCCACATTCTAGGCCTACATTAAATCCCATCTATTATGCATTTATTATGGTTGAGGCTATGCCACATTGACAATACTATTTTTCCGCATCACTCCAAAAATGCCACCACTTTAGTCTAAAATTAATATTGCTTCAATTATTATAGTTCCTACATTTATTTCACCTATTACTAAACACTAGTAAGCTAAGCTCAAGGAAGAAGAAATTGTTGAGGAGAGGGAATAATGTAAGTTTATTACAGCGGGATTTACACACTATACAAGCCTATTATAATTTGAAGGACAGAACCTTGTAGGAAGCGGGATAGTAGCGCCGTCTCAAAAACATGCTATTTTCATCTTTTCTGTCTCTCCCTCTCTCCTATTCTTAATTCTGCTATGCTATTTTTTTCGTAAGTGGGAACCTCTTACGAGGAAATCCTAAATAGTTGGGACTTTTGTAGCATTAATTATATTGCTGTAAATACACTAACTGTAATAATTATTACTCTTGCTCTACCTATTAAATCCCTCTGTCAAAGTTGACTCTGTCAAGTGTGTGTTGGAAGTGTGAGGAAGTAACATTCCAAAGATGTGAGTCTTCTCCTCTTTATATAAATCTACCTCCATGGGAATTAGTTCCCTCTACAAAGACTCTCTCGCTCTCTCTCTCATATGATCCCTTAACTACATACAAATTTACATGGTAGAGATTATGGGTGAGGAAAGAATTGAGACATGAGCAATTATTATTATGTATTAAAAATTACTTTGTTCCACGTCATCCTCATCCCCATTACTTACTATACGGGCCTATACAAGCCATAATACACGAAAATTTTCTTTCATTTTTTTTCATTACTTTTTAATAATGTTACAAGGATTTTTGGTCAAATATATTTCTCGCTCTACTCATACAAAAAAAAACACACCATGAAAAAAAAACCATATTGATAATAAGCAAATCGGACAAGTGGCAATAGTAATAAATTATCTTGTTTTTCTTGTTCATGTTGTTGTACTTCTTATAAGAAGGTTTATAATTTGACATGGAACTTTTTTACCTCTGTAGCTATATGCCATATATCCAACCATGCAACAAGATCTCACAAGTACTAAAGTACATAAAACACCTTTACAAATGAAAGCAAGGAAGGAATGGGGATTCTCTCATTCTCTGGAAGTTGAAAGAATTTTTTTTTTTTTTTGAAGCGAGTGAATCTGAATGCAATTCACGCATTACACTATGTATACTTCCATCATATGGGAGACAGAATGAACGGGTCTCTCCCCACACTTCTACTATTATTATATAGACCAGGAGAGCACGTTCTTACGAAAGCTTTGAAAGGATGAAGCTGAGAGCAATAATTGAAAATTAGGCCAAGGACGATCCTTTCTCTTTCCTCTACTACATATATTAGTAATAAAGGGGAAATTCATATGAGCACATCTTGGTTCCTCAACATACCATATCCCTCCAACTGTCCGTACAGCATTGATTTACATGTAAGCTACATATACTAATTGTATGCAATAAAGCTCCATACTTACTCACACTGTACTCAAAAGCCGCAGAGGAGAGGAAAAACCATGGGCTACCTGTACAAGTCCATTGGTTGATTTCACTCTGACTCCATCCCATCCATAATAATGGAGTTGGAACAAAATCCATGCCACATAGGAGACATTCATGTCACATGCCAGAATTAATTTCATTTTCAAACTCAAAAGCTCCTTCTCCTCTCCTCCTCCTCCTCTCCACTTTCCTATATATAGTATGGGCTTGAGCAAAATTAGGATTGTCCCTAAGTAACCTACATCCTTGAAGTTCAAGAGCTTCCTATGCAATCCTTCTCTGGAATTCTCATATGCAATCGAATAATTAAATCTTTTTCCAGATTGTACACATATGTAGGAAATAATTATATCAAAGGTTTTGCACAATTTACCCCTTTTTAGCATTTCGAATGCTCTCCACAATCCTGGATTTCATTCCTCTCTCACTTTTATTATGACCCAAGAGGGAATTCTGAGAATAATAAAATTAAAATGGAATTCTAATACTTTTGTAAAATCAATTTTCCCATGATGGCTTTTTACTAGTAATTATTTTTAGTGGGTAAGAATCAATCATAAGAATTAATCGTAGGGGGATCATTTTAAATAGTAATAAGCCACTACAAAAAGGGTTGAGGCTTTTATCCCAGAAATATATATGTACTACTTTGTTTATGAGGTAGGCTCCATTTTCTCACTTGAATTAATCCTTTGGGAAGCTCCTCATGCTGAGGTGAGTACGTAGAGGGAAAAGTGCCAAAATACTATGTACAATAAAAAATGAGAAAAAAATTATAATTTTTTTTTATAAGAGGCGATAGTATAGTGTCTGAGCCATTCCTCTTCCCCATCCTTATACGGAAGAAGGAGTGGGCATGAGCGTGGTAGTCATTTTAAACTCCTTTACTAACCATTGATTCTTTCATGATAATTAGGGGAGGAGAGGAGGAAAACTCCTATCCATGCAAATACATACAAAAAATACTGATCAGTCATTTAACTACTAAAGACTATGGGCTTGGGCTAGGATTACAAATGTAGTAGTAGTAGTAGTAGTAAATAGTAGGAGCATAGGATTAAAAAAAATCCAGACTATTAAGAGAAGCTAATTACTTTTGAGTGCATAAGAGTGACTAAAAGTATGACTTATTAGCTACACGCTAAAGCAAAGTGATGGAAATTACATGGATATAATGCTTGCATAATTTATTATCTCATCTACCGCTTCCTTGCTAATTGCCATCAAGTGAATGTTTTTATATATGTAGGGCCATATATGCTTATTTACCATGTAGAAGAGGAGGAGAGCACTTTTCATGTTAAAAGGGAAAGGATAGTACCAGCAGGATTTTAAAGGCCCCAGTACGACTCAGTCCGTTAGTATAAATTGACTCATATAATATCCATTTGTTGGGATGCATAATTATATTTGGGAAGCTTTTGTCTATTGATAGGAGGATATTATGTGGGTGCATTCATCTCTCTCCCTCTCCCTCTCTCCTTCCCTAATTCTAACATTTCATGTTCGAGACGACGCTTATTGTTATGGAGGACGTATAAGAGGGAATGTAGGTCGACTGTCTATGTTTTTTAATGGGACGTTTGTCCGTCCGCAGTGACCTAACTCAACCAAGAAAGGACTCTTACTTTTCAAGAGAACGGGAAAAGTTGGTTCTGTCTCAAGTTATATGCATAGAGATATTTGTCTCTTAGAGTAGTACAAGTAACGAGAGAAATAATAGATATAATAAAATCATCCGTTATACTATATGAGGGCAGCATTACTTCAAGCTAAGTGGATTTACGTAAGGCTCCATAAAAGTATAAGGGGATTTTTTTTTGGAAGTCAGTTGTATAGTTTTCTGTCCTGGGATAATATGCACTTTTTCATACATAGAGTTATGTACATACGTAGTTGGAGGTAGAGCCAAGAAGGATTATGCAAAATCATTGGGTCACAAAGAAAAAAACAACAGACGCATCAACAACAACAACATCATCATATTATTATTATTATTTCCCTTCCTTACAATCCTAACCTTGCTCATTGATTTGGAGGTGTGTGTGTGTGTGTGTGTGTGTCTGAGAGAGACGCTTTTTCCTCTCTCCCTCTTTTTCTCTATATGAATTCTCTCTAAGGGTGTAAAGGGATAAATATCATATATAAATACCCATATGTGTATGTACGTATGTACATATGCTCATTCTATGTATGAATTTGAGTCAACCTAGATAGATTTTTATGAGCACGAAAAGCCATTGTTGGCATAGAAAAAAAAACAAGGACTGGCGAATGAGCGTGTATGTATGGACACATGTGCCTTAATTTAATGTCATGCATTTTTATGACATTTCTTATAGATGACAATATAATTCTTTCCTCTCTATAGCTGTGTATGTACATATGTCTATATATAAAATTTATATGTAGAATAGCATAGGGCTAAAAAAATAGCTGGGTCAAAGTTATGGCAGGGATTGTTAATGTATTTGTATATAAATAAATTAGGATATTCAACTCTCCTCATAGCCCAAGCAAGAGCATAATAATTCATATTTGGCAGAGTTGAAGATGAAAGTTGAGCAATATTTATTTGCTTGGGGGATACCAGGAATCTACGTGGAGGTTGTTCAAAATGAGCAACAGTACAAATGGGATCTCTCTCTCTCTCTCTCTCTCTCTCTCTCTCTCTCTCTCTCTCTCATATATAGGACATTTAAGTAGCCATGAGGAATCATCATAAGGATTTGTAGTCAAGAAGGCTCCTCCGAGCTCATCCCTCCATGAAAACCTAGAATAGGATGGTCAGGGTGGATGCATTTATACATGTGCTCCCATGACATTTAACGGCTCTAGTCAACTTGGCCTTGTAGAAAAAAAACCCACTTGTGGTTATAGTTTTTATGACAGAGGACAGAAAAAAAATCCTCCTCCAATAGAATTTAATGTCTTCTGTCTATATATTTCCTTCCATGTAAAGCTCTGATATTTTCAAAAGTTACTATAGGATGGATTTTTCCTACGTTTCATAATAATGAAAAGATGTGTTGTTGATGGGGTTAAGAGGACGTGAAAGTTACCCGGTAATAGAGGAGGATAGGACCTTTAGGAGACGCTATTTACTTGAGAGTTATCAATAGTATAGTTGGCGGGTATGTCTGGTCCCACATTATTCCACTAGTCTTTTCTGGATCAATTATCTATGGAATCTGATATGGGGACTGTGTAAATTTTTTTTCTCAATGTTTTCTTTCTATGTACATTGAATTTTGTTTTTATCACTGGTATGATTTCCTTGTATAAGAGAGAGAGAGAGAGACAGACAGACTTGTATAGATCCGAAACGTGTGGTGAAATCATGAAATATTATTACCCTGCTCTTTTCCTCCTCACTCCATGAGATGAGGGTATTGAATTATCTTTTTTACAAGGAGAGAGAGAGAGAGAGGCCTGCTCCTCTAGAACCGTGACAGTGTCACGTCCAAATAACAATCATTATGTCTCTGGATTTTTATTCATACAAAGGAATCCTTCCTCTTCTCCACTCCTCTCCAACTTTATATCTCCAACTTTATTAATGGATCCGTCCCATTTGGTGCTAAAACAAAGGATTTTTATCTAATTCATGACACACGTCATTTTCTCCATCTCTCCAGTATTTTCTCTCTCTCATTTCTAATTATTATTCCAACCTTTTGTCCAGCTTTCCTTTGACCTTTCCACATACACAACTTTTTTCCCTCTCATTCTTCAAAGCCTCTCATTTATTGGCTCACACATATAGTAAAAACCACATCATAAAAAACAGACGTGGTAAAAAAAAGCGTGGAGCTTGAAAAAAAAACTTTTATTATGACAATTTTTCCAAGTAAAAACTATTCTCATTCCCAATGTGACGGAGGACGATCAATAATGATAATTATTGTGAAAAATTTCAACACTCTCCAATTTTTCAACCCCTTTCCCTATCTACAGTCCATGGATTTTATGAGAAGTAAGTAATGTAAGTCAGATTCAAAAGGAATTGTCCCAACAGTTGTCACTTATTACTCACCCCCTTATGAAGCCTTGAATTCTCTCTCTCTCCCTTCTCAAAGGGCTCTTAATTAAATATCCTGTTATATTTTTTATTTTAATGTCCCAATATCTGACAACACACTATACTCTCCTATAATATCCCTCTCTAACCAAATTAAAACTTTACATGGATAAAGTTATGAGGAAAAGTCACATCAACATATGTGGAAAAATCCATACTAAAAATTTGACAAATATTCCCTTCTTTCTGACTCACAGAGAGAGAGAGATTTTTTAAAAGCCGAAACAACTGCCCTGTATAGACTTGACTATTTTAGTACTAGTAGAATGGTAATATAGCAACTTTACTCGGAACATATGAGTCTAGGAGCATTATTTATGTTCATAGTTCATATATGTGAAATGCATTTTGAAGTACATAGGACCAAGCTTATATAAGTTGTATAGAGTTTTTTTTTTAAGGGAGCTCCAATAATTATTGAGGGATATATTTATAAATATACTTGAATGTAAACCAAAACCCTTCGCCCTCAAATGACTCTGTTTATGGTCAGGGGAAAATCCTTTAGCAGAGCGTCTTATTTTCCCTCTCAATAATAATGAATGTGTACAATGGAATCAGTTTGCACATTATGAGCTCTCTCTCTCTCTCTCTCTCTCCTCCTTGGTTTGGTAACAAAATGACAAACATTCCGACAGGGGGGAATAGACACCACTTTTTTACTAGAAGAACAACCGTTACGTCAAAGGCTAGAGTCTTTCCATATACCTTTTATATATATATACATATATATATAGAAAATACAGAGCCCCTATCTTTTCCAAAAAATTCCTCACAAGATTCTTCAACAACTCATATATGAGCACAGATGGCCAGTCGAATTTTCTTATGTTTACAAAACATAAGGCTCCATGCGGACACTTGTGTACAATAGTACAGACACAAGGAATATAAGCAAGCATTGAGCATCCACACACGCATTAAATCTCCGGCCACAGTTACATACAGCTGTAACGCTCTCTAAGAAGAACCGCTACTATAGAGCGTCTCTCTCTCTCTCTCTCTCTCTACATGTGAGTCCGTTACTCTTCCGCAAATCCATTCTTTTCCTACCCCGCACTATGGTTAAATAGTAAAAACCTTTACCGTAGACTCCAAATATACACACACAGACACACACTTGGCATTGTTCTACAAAGCTCTAACACAATGCAATATCCCATTGCAATGGTCAGGCTCTCCTTTCCATTTCTTTTCACCCCTCTACATACTTTTCTTCCCCCAAAAATACTCCTCCCACAATAAATTCCCTATAACTTGAAAAACTGTCTTCAAAATTGTCAAAATATCTTTCCTCCATAATGATAAAAAAATAATAAATTTTTATCATATTAAAAATCTCATATAATGAGATGAGTCTAGAGCATATGAAGGAAGAATAAAGAAAGACCTGTGAAAAATAATAGGGGATGGGAAGAAAAGTGCTCCCGGTAGTTATTCCATGTGTTAATGCTATAGTAGTAGTAGAGTACAGTGCAAGTGGGAAGGAACGGTGTGGTTCTTTAGGATAGAAAAAGGTCATGCCGGGAGAGAGAGAGAGAGAGAGCCAATTGAAGACATAGAAAAAAAACACATGGAGATAAAGCAGACTCACTTAATCTTTATTACAAGAGATGCTAAGTATTGTAAGTTGAGGAGAGTTTTGTAAAAAGTTGTAGGGGAAAGGTTACTATAGGATTTTCCTTGTGTTTTTTTCTCTCTCTCTCTCTCTCAATAACTTCCTATATATATGATGACGACGATAATGATTATTTCCCTTTCGATGAATGCACACTCAACATTTCATGATGTTCCACATGTAAGAGAGAGAGAGAGAGAGAGAGAAAGAAAGAAACAAGGCTATTTCTGACATCGATACCCATGCAGAGTATTGAATATTACATTTCAACTTGTGGCTTATTCTAGATCATATTTTAACTTTCCTCCAACGTGTGTGTGTGTGTGTGTGTGTGTGTCTCTGTGTCTAGTATCATTTCCTCAGTGTGGATGGGTTAAGAATGATTTGTATATCCATTCGAGGTTTGTTACTAAAAGTCTCATCCGTATTTATAAATAGGGGTGCCTACAACCCGTACATGTGTAAGTACTAAAAAAGAACATTCATCTAAACAGAAAAAGTCTCTTTCCTTTTTTTTCTAAAAACATGAAATCTCTCATATAACTTGACTTGTTTAAAGAAAGTTTATATATCTAGAGTATTTTTTTTTACTCCATGCACTTTTAGCTGTCTGTGCATATTCTAGACAGATTTTTAATATTTGGTGTGTACGTAACCCTTACGGAAAGTCCTACCATACGGATCTCTCTCTCTCTCTCTCTCTGTATTTTTTCAAAAAAGAAGATGGAAAGGCAAAGTTTGCGGGGGTCCAATTACCCAACACTGAGAGAGGACACGTTTGCGGCACATAGCAGAAAACTTATGATCTGCTATTGATGGTTATGCAAAACAATAAGAAGAGTGTCGTGTCGTGTCATCTGCTTTCCTCAATGCTCACCATTCTTTACCAACTTCTTCTCTCTCTCTCTCTCTCTCTCTTTAATACGAGTAGTAGTAGTCTCCGGGTATCTCGACCCTTCCCGCTTTTTTTATACATGACGTGTCTCCCACAAATGTTCTCCATACATGCATAGATTTTTTACATATAGGAACTTCACTGTAAATCCAAGACAGCTCATTATGCACTTCTCTCTCTCTCTCTCGGAGTAAGACAGACTATTAGGGGTTAGGAAAAAAATCCTTTACGTGATACCCCACCAATAATGCAATGAGGAGTGCACTGGTCTGGCCTTACGTATAAATTACCATATAGACAGTCCAATAGAACTTGTTCTATAGACTTTAGCCGAAAAAATCCTTACTCTTAAATATCTTATGGTACTTGAAATTTTTCAATTGAGTTTTTACTCTCCTCCTTTTAAAGTAGAGCATTACATAGCTTTCATCATATGGATAGGAAAGAACTGAGTCTCTTCAACCCCAGCCGAAATGGTGACATTTGTTGACCATTTTTTCCCTGTAAACGATTAACGTTTAAAAAAGGAAGAACATGTCTATGTTTTAAGATGAGGAATATACGTCAGTTTCAATTTCCCTCCTCTCCATATCTCCAGCTGCTCCACATCTTCTTCATAATATATATATATATGAACCCTGAAACTTTTCCATCTTAGATTTCAACTTTATTTTTTATTTTTTATTATTCATTCCAAATAATGTCACTTGAATTTTCATACATTTTCACTTGGTTTTTTCCTCCTTTTTGGCGGATATCATTATGCGGGAAATGTCATTTTTACAAATAATGTGGGTGTGTGGGTAGTAGAGAAATAGTATTTAATTCAAAAGCCATTAACCTTTCCCATGAAAATTCTCATGATTGAATTCCTTTGGTTTGATTTTTCCTTCCTGAGCCTATTTTTTTAATGTGTTTTTCTTGTTTTAGGAAAAAATACTTTTCAATGGAAATTATAGATATAAAAAGGTTTTTTTTTTAGAAAAATAATTTTCTATGGTGAAGAAAAATCGTTTACCACACACACACACTCACACATACAAAATGCCTCTGGAGTATTTAATGTGGTAATTTAAAAGTGGCCACAATTTGACGTATTTGATAAATTGCTAATATCCGTTGGTTATAATTCCTTAGAATTTGTCCCATCATCCAACCATGGCTTTTACTTACCCTCTGGTCACCTTTTTCTATAAATGTGTGCTAATATAGAAAATCGAATGGGTCATTAAAAGTCGTTTGTCCACTTTTCCTACATACGGAGAGCATTCACATAGGCAGAAGCTCAGGCACATATGAAACTACTCCTCTCCATAAATTTCCTCTATGCAAAAGGTTTGATTAGCCAAGGCTCATTGCTTTTTTTTTTTTAGCTATGAGAGAGATGTTACAAGCTAATCTCATTCCCCCTGTTTACATACACTTTATGTCACATATAAGGGACCTTAATGGGAGCGTAAATAATCGTATTGATTATATATATATGCTTTTTGTATGTGTGTGTGTGTGTGTGTGTGTGTGTGTGTGTAACCAAGTGTCGAAATAATTTGCTCATAATCACCCCACCTTTCACATTTCATGACTCTTCTTCTTGACATGATGATGATGATGGTAGGATGGAAGTTGGAATTTTGGAAATATTTCTCAAAAATTCTTCTTCAACAAAATATGATGAGGATGTAAAAAAATCCTAATGAGGAGTTATATTTTGTCTGGGATTCTGTCTCTGGAAATGATGGAGCAGGGTTTGTGGGGTTACATGGAAAGTTATTGGGAAAAAACGTGACTTTTAATCTTATTGGAGAGATGATAAAAAATATATATGGGATTGCTTATATTGAAAACTATGAAAACTATATGAAAACTATGCTATTTTTTATCAGTGTTTGAGTCCCACCTTTCCTCCTTCTAAATGGATAGCACTTGTGCCATGGGAATGATTGGCTCCTTTTCTCTGCATTGTAGAAAATTTACTTGAAATGTTCTAGTAAAATGTCCATTCTTTTTGTTTTGACTACAAGAGAGAGGGATTGGAGGGATTTTAATAAAATAATTAATTTAAAATACGCTTACATTCTACATGTACCTCTTCTGCATGTATGTAAAGTCAAGTGGGTGAGGAAAGTTGGGAGGAGTAAAGCATGTACATGTTTATTAATGGAGCTGCTATCGGAAATTTTGTACACACACACACACACACACAATTCCCTATAGTAAACCAAAGGAAATTATTACAAGAGTAAATAAAAAAAATGGGATTCTTATTTTAATAGGGGAAAAGTGTGACAATTAGAACTCAGTACAGGCTTTACTTTTAATTATTTTCCGATATTGAGGAATTTAAGCACAATTATTATTCGGATATAATTAAGTCATTTGCTGTCAACTCCACCATTGAGTACTTTCTTCGTACGGGGTAGCGTCCTCTCCTCTCCCATATGTAAATTCCCTATACTTTTCCCTCTATACTTTTTTTCTTGTATACATAAATCTTCTATTTATTTTTCATTGGGTTTTTTCTTGTAAAAAAGAATTAAAATGTTTTTTTCAACATGCAAAAAACAAAAAAAATTACACAAATAATAGCTTTATTTTCCCATTTGGAATTTTTTCATATTTAATACTACTCGGCCTCAAATGGCTGCCGAGGGTCGGTAGCCGAGCTAAATGGAGTGAACATTTAACATTCAATTGGACCACCTGAGGAGGCCTCTCATATATAAAGCGTATTAGCTCAAAATTAAAATAATCATAGAGAATAGGAAATTAGCCGGGGGAATTATTTATAATTAGGCAACTTTTTTTTTTAAAGCATCAACCCATTTTTTCATTAATACTATTATAATTACTACAAAGGTGACAATTCTAACCTTAAAAAAAACCAAGGATTTTAATTGGTCGTGTCTTTGAGGGAAATGTAAGGGTACTTTTTAAGTGGGGATATGTAATTGGACTGACGTCAGAAACTAATTTGTGAAGGAGGAACTCTGGGTTTTGAGAAAAAGACATTTTTTTCTTATCTTACTTATATTACTTATATCCTCCAGGAAAGTAAACTTGTACAAAAACCACGGAAATCTACATATATTAAAAGGTCTAGAGAGTCCACAAGTTTTTTCAATAGTAATTATTATAGTTTTTCATTGTCAAATAAAATTCCAGGATTTGTCCCACTCCTAGAAGACATTGACCCTGGAAGAGAAGAAAAGGGGTAAAAAGGGGCTTGTATATATCTTAATGGTAATAAAAGTCTCGGCTAACTTTGCAAACTTGCTTTTTTCCCTCTTCATAGGTATAACATTATTGGGAGAGGAAAGCTATTATATTAGAGTTCCTTCCAATGAGAAACCATACACTTGATCCTCTATCCCACCCACAATATAATTATTTCTCATTATTAACAAAAGCCAATTCCAAAAATCACATGTCTAAAACAATGGTTGAAAATAGTACACACACTCTGGATTGAACTAAAGAAATTTTTCAAAAACCCATGTTAAATACATAGCAAGCACTTATAGCATAGGAATTTTCTCTATCCTTTACATTTTGATAGGATGAAAATTTTTTCCTACCAAACAAATGATAATGCCATGCCTTTGAAGGGAGTAAATATTTTTATGTGTAGGGAAGAAGATGAGAGAGAAAATAATTTTGTCTAAAAAAATACATAGGTGGACCAAAGCAATCTGCTCCCCATCTCAACCATCTCCTCTCCAACATGGCTTAGAAGAGAATGAAACTAAATTTATATCAAACTTGATTTCCCGAGCTTCCTTTTTCATCCCCACAATAAATAAATACCACCGCTCTATAGTCTTTCCTTAAAGACTCCCCACCCTCTAGAATGACATTCGCATACACAGATATTGTAACATATTTAGCTCGAAAAGAAACAAGGAGAGATATTATCAAAGTTGACAAAGTATTTACATGTGTTCCTTGTTTTGTATCCCCAAAGTGTATACGAGAGAACTCTTGTCCCCATAACTTTTTGGAGTTAAATGTGGTAAGTAAAGTAATAAGTTCGTTCCGTCTTGAATGGGGGGGGCACTATTAAACCCGGAATTGTCCTTACTCACATCAATGTCTTCATTTTGCCCTTGGTCTTTAAAGGGAAAAAATCCTGGAAACTTTTATATCATATCTTCCTTAAATACCACATCCCTTTCCATGTAAACTTGACAAATTTTTCTGTATGTACTCAAAAGCTAAAAAGAAGCTGAGAAAAAATTTTCTCACTCTTTTTTCATTCTTTTAACATTACCAATACAAATATATATCTTGTACAATTATCCAACCATGTACATACAAATACATGGATATGGAAAGTGGTTCAGGGGGAAAATAATAAAAATCTATAGGAAAAAACAGGGTGAAAAAATGTATTGGTCAATAAATACTCAACTACTTATAGAAGGATTTAAGAATATATAAATAAATAGTATTGACATGGAATTTTCTAGTAGTTTATAGGAGTATAGAAAGTATAGAGAAATCCACTTGAGGCTTACCATTTAACATGACAATCAGATCAATAAGAATAGCATTGTAAGAATTTATCTACATATGTACCTGCACACGTATACACATGGCCATTTCTCCAACTTTGAGGCCATGGATAATTATTATTGTACTATACTCTCATTAATAATTACATGTAAATTTTCTCGTGTAGGAAAATAACTCTTGATTCCCCTCCCCTACCTATAATATCCATTCATACTAAATTTATTATATTAGTTAATATTTTATGAACCTTCTACTACTCTAAGCTCTCCTACATATACATAGTAAATCTATACTAAAACTTGGAGCAATTATTACCGTACTAAGAAATTGCATTTATTGATTTTAGTTTCAATAATAGCTCAATTCAAGTTACATTTTGTATAGGAGGAAGCTCAAATGATGATTCTCTCTTTTGAATAATAGATTTAAAAATAATTTCTCCTATAATTAATTCTCCCTTAATTTCCAGGAATTTGGGAAGAGTGCATGTTTCCAATTGAGCCAAATTGAGGTCATTGGAAAAAATAAATCCATTCCTATAGTATAGAATATTAGTTGGTCTTTTTCCCCTATAGATGGTTTATCCAGTGAGGAGAAAAGTACATGGAGGATTTCATGTCTAGAGTCTCCTTTTGTATTTGATAAGCTTGTAGGAATATGTACGTGCTATTTTGTATAGTAATAAGAGAGAGAGAGAGAGAGAAAATCAAACTGTATTTGCACGTATAATTGTCATAGAACTTTTTCCCAGCTTTTTCGCATTGAACGGAACAGAGTTTTGACGTCAGTCTCTCTCTCTCTCTCGCTCTCTCTCTCTCTCTCGCTCTCTCTCTCTCTCTCTCTCTCAGTTTCTAACATTTATTCAAGGACATTTCCGGCCAGGAAACTCAACTCGCGTCTACAATAGATAGGGAAGGATAAAATTATCTGGAGAGAAATTATAGAGAAATTTGCCATGGTTTCCAGGACTTTCATAGTATAGCGTTCTTGAGCATGAGATTTGCACAGAGTTAGTAGTAATTATGTGTTTTTTGTATTTTTTCCTCGGGAATATCTTCCATATGAGAGGAGATGCTTGTCACATAGGATGAGAGGAGAGGAACGTCTCTTTTTCACTACTGGCCCCTGACCCTCCTCCCTTATAAAACACTGCTCTCTTGTAGTACATTGACACTGAATCTTGCTCAATTTGATTTGAAGGTCTTATTGCGTCATCCCATATGTTGTCCATTAAACTGGAAAGACTGAAAGCACATGCCAATTTGAATGCCAATTTTTTTTTCCATTCACTATATAGTAAAAAGATATATACTTTTTCCTAATTCATTCATAGGGAATGATTGTAATGTATACGCTACACATGCACACACACACACACACTCACATATGAGCTTATCTCTCTACTAAAAGCTCTCACATTTACATTACGGATTTAAATGTGGATTTGAGGTGGGATTTTGTCTGGATTTTTTTCCTCCCCAATGAATGACGACGACGACTGATTCCTGATGAAATAATGTTATTCTCTATGGGATTTTTTTCCTACCCATCTCTGTAAAATGTAAAGGTTGATAAAAGTTGGATTTTTTGACCTTGCGAAAAACTTTTCCGCAGTTAGTTTTTTCCCCCCTTCTTTCACCCCAATCTGATACTATATTAGTAGCAGGAGTAGCTATCTCTGGACAAATTGTTATTGCATTTATATCCTCTTTGAAATTTCCCGATGACATGTGCATCTTTCATAGGATTTATTTCCTCATCTACCACTACAAAAAATAATAATGAGCAAACTTGGGAAATTTCTTGGTCTCATGGATTTTATCATGTGGGACATTTTTTTGGGGGGAAGTGTGTTTTTAGCAAGAGAAAAATAGCGCTTTCCTTGTGACATAATATAGTTGATAGGAGTATGTATTTCTGGGGTACTTTTGAACAATTTAAAATGGTATGTTAATATTTGTTTATTTGATTTGTTTTTTTTCATAGGTGAGTACTTTTCCCATTTCCTTTGCTTCTGGTTGGGAAGTGATTATTGATTGGCCTTTTCATCCAATACATTATTCCGGTCCCACTGTTTGAAGGGTAAGGTACTCATAAATTTCCTGCACCCCTGGAATCCTACGTGTAATATTTCATGTACGTGGATATTTATTGGAGGAAATCCTCATATATGATGAAGCATATATGATCCGACCCCTGCTACTTAATCACATTGGTTGTACATACACGGGCTAATTGGAGCTAATCTTTCTCATAAATAAAGGTGCACACACTCTTGGAATTAAGTTGATGAGGCGCGGGATAGTAGGGGATTTATTTACATAGCCCTTATTACTCCTCTCATATAATAGTCATAGGGAAATTGTTAGTATTATTATCTGGCCTCTTGCACTTGCTGCTCTCCTTCATCCCCTTAATTATTGCAAGTTCAAAGAAAAAATTCAAAATCATAGATGCAGAGATGAGATAATGGAAGAGGGATGATAAATCATTCCAAGATGTATCTTGTCAGCATGTGTTTGAGGTGTAGTCAAGAGCGGAAAAAAGCCCTCCACATATGTTACGTACTACTGCATGCTTCTATGCTATACTAAACTTATTAGAGTTCACGCAATTGTCAGTCAAAAGGGAGGAGAAATGGGATGTGTGTGTTTTGTGCGTACTTGGAATTACAAGGTTTTTTTTCTCATGCTCATGATCCTCCACTCATACATTTTATTTATGTGAAGTTGATGGAAATTTATGAGGATAAAATCACCTCTGAAGATCATACATTAGCTCCATGGATTTTTTGAAAAGGGAAAAAATATTTTTTGATTTCTTTTGATAAAGGGATGGACATTATTTTATTGACAAGGTCGAGGGAATGGAGTTGATATTTGTGGGTGTGAAAAGTACAGAAGAAAAAAACAGAGGATATTTGGTGTCCTTTTGTTCCCATACTAATTTCATACTTGGCAATTAGGGAGTGCCAACTTAATGACTCCAAGAAGTGGATAGGAGGCAGCGTGTGACAGACTAAAGCTCTCTCTCTCCTGTCAAAAACGGAAGTAATTTTCTATAACGTTAGAGAGAGAGAGACATTGAGAGAGTGAGAGAGTCAAGGGACATTTTTAACATGATTTTACCACAATTTCCTCTCACTTAAACTTATTTCCTCACTCCTCCATGAATTTTTTTTTTAGGGTAATTTATAAAAGTAGAGCATTGATAAATTGAAAGGAGGATTTCCTAGGGAAATCCTTACATCTTGTTCCATGTTTAAAAGGATAAGGAATAATGGTTTTTTTCACAAGCAGATTTAGTCATTCCTGGGACGGAAAACTCAAACAAGCATAATATACGGTAAAGGAAAGAATGGTGTACAGACAATTTGTAGAGAAAGAAAAAATTCTCAGGATGACAAAACTTCTTCCATCAACTTTGAATCCTCCTTGGATACTTTTTCCTCCTGGATATCCATCACATATATTGTCCAAAATTCCTCTGCTATTTTTAAATTCTAAATAATTTTTCTCTCTTGACTTTTCCATTTGCATTTAGCACTATATAAATACATGTATAATTCCCCATAACATATGTGTCCGTGCGGAGAAAGTGAGTGAATTTTCTTCTTCTGATCCGACCTCACACTCATCAAGACACATTTCCCGTTTATTCAAATTCCCCCCGTTAAAGTTATAACGGATACTTTACCCTATGCATCTGTTGTATGTATATTTAGGAGAGAGAGGGAAACGTGAGGAGTATTAATGATCATTTTAAGTGGTGATGTTCAGGTTATTGGAAAAGATGGTTCGGGAGAGGAAGCAGGAGTCGTCCTTTGAAAGAGAAAGATTTTCTGACCATTTGTCAATCCATTTGTGGGAGAGCTAAAGCTCACAATTTTTTCCAATTGTCCAACCACAACTTTCCCCCTTGCATCATTATTACCATAAGGAATGACCACATAGAATTAAGGTAGACATAGGGTGCGAGCATATGCAATAATTGTATTCTTCAACTTCCATAGTCTCTTCCCTTGAATTTTCTACAAGTATTTTTGAGCTTCTGCCCTTTCTTCTTTGGGTGTCCCATTTGGTTACTTGAGATGAGATTAGACCTCGTCTTTCAATATAACTGGGAAGGAATTACTGGTGAAGGATTTTTTCTCATATGGTAAATGATGTGATGTGATGACAGGATTGAGGAATCCACTTCCCTTTGATTTTTCTCTCCCACTCTTGTCTCTCTCTCTCTCTCTCTCTCTCTCTCTCTCTCTGTCGGAACAGTCTCAGTTTTCATCCATCATTAATTATTCCTACATTCCTCCTATGTCAACTTACTGATTGACAATTTTTCCCCATAATTTTTCTCTTCTCTCACCCAGCTTGCTTTTCTCTCATCTTTCCAGGTGACATCTTTTTAGCTTCTTTTTTCTAATTAAAATCTATGCACACAACTTATAGTGAGGACATCATTACTCTAGCGGAACCGGTGTGGATGGAAAATGTACGCACACACACACACACACACACACACACACACACACACGTGGAACATCAACAAGGATAAGAAAAGACTGAATAATTTCCAAGGCAAGAGCTTTTCCAGTCTAGGAAAAAAGACAAGGCTCCTTGGATTTTTAATGTAGTCAAAGTTAAGGCTGGAATTACTATTTGATGTTTGTTATTTTATGGGAGCCTGGGAGCAGCCGGTATAAAAGGAAATAGCATTTTTCTTATGTACTCAAGACCCCAGTATGTCTACATGGTCAGGGTCTTTTACACACACGTTACTAGAAGAGAGGGGAAAGTTAAGGAAGATTCCTTGTATCTTTATAATGGATTCATTTATTGTGCAAGGTCTTTCATATTCCTCACTTGTACAAGAGTGCAGTGTATATGTATGTCTATGTCACATGTACATGTCGTGGACTAAAGTGCAAAAGGGTTTATACGCAGAAGCCGCTTATGCATATGGTAGTGTGTATGCTAAAGGGATTTTTCCCCATAGCTCCTTTTCTTCTTTAGCCCACGATATATGTACCTCTAGAGCATTGAACCAAACTGCTCGGAAATATTTATTTATTTTTCCTACTCTACAGCGTATTCCCTACTTGGAAAGATGGATTTTACAGGCTATATACTTTTAATATCTATACTTAATATCTAAAGTTTTTTCAAAAATTTGATCCTTGTTTTAAATGCAGGCTCATGATTGGATTTGTGAATTAACTCTCAGTTTGACCCATACTTTCCATACACACCAATGGACTTCCGATCCAGCACCAAATAACAATGACACTTCTTTCTGCACTTTTCCCAATAATATATTATTATTTACTCTATGAGCTCCGACCTTCAATCATTTCCTTTACATATACGTGAGTTTGTAGGATTGTATTGTATCTATGATTGAAGTTCCCTTGAAAGGGAAAATGTCATTTGGCTCCATGAAATTCATGGGATAGCTCCAATCCTTATACATACTGTAAGGTTAGGATTTTCCACTACCTTCATGTCCAAATTGTACGTGTTGGATTCTTGTGATATGCTATAACGTTTCCTATAAATTACATAAACTCCTCTTATTTACTTTCATGTAGAAAAGTTACTATGGGGAAGTTTATTCATTGGAGCTTATTTCTCATCCTGTGTACTACTATATGGCTATATGTAGGAAATGTAAAGAGGAAAAGTATTCTGTATGGTTTATGTGTAATATGAAGATTTGAAGGGAAAGTGAGAGGATTGAAAAAATCTTCCCGTAAAACAAACACACACAACATATTAATGAATGGAGAGTGTGCTCAGAAGACAGAGCAACTCACTATGGGTAGGAGTCTTATGCATGCTAAAAATAATTGATTTTAATGGGATTTTTATGTACACTCTTTAAGACTACTATGTATTATTTCATATACACTTATATTTATTTACAAATGTGTACAACTTATATGCGTGTGTATTTAGGAATCCCTGCTTTGTTTATGTCAAAATATTCATGTATTTATGTATAGTTTTGGATGGGAGGTCCAAGTGTGGGATGAGGAAAACACTAGGATTCTATAGGGAAATTATTGAGCGGGAAAAGGGAGAGAGATGCAAAGATGCGTTCAAGTATGCAGATGGTATTTGAGAATTGTAGTCAAATTGTTTGAAGGACCAATTAATCTTAATTGTAATGACCCGAGACAGACGAGAAGTATGAGAGAGTCCATGGGTCTCTTCTTTTCTACTGGGCATAAATACAAAATACACACATAGTAGAAGACACATTTGAATGTGTGATATTTTCTGTGTAGAGCCCTATACAGTTGAAGGAGGATGATGATTGTGAGAAAAGAACAAGGACAAAGTCCAGCCTAGACTTTGAGCCTGTATTGTGTATAGTGGTAGGACTTGAAAGGGAGAAAAGTTAACTTATTTCCATGGACCTTGAAGCTTCTGTGTAAAAATGACATGTGAGTGGTCTTTGAAAAAGTGATTGTGGTAGAAAAGAAAAAAAAAGTTGGAGGAGAAAAAGAAAAAGTACCAAAAATAAATGGCAATCCGAGATAGATAAGAGAGGATGGAATGACATGTTTTCTTCTTCTTCTTCTTCTTCTTCGTCTTCTTCCCAGGATGAGGAGAGTACGACAGGCATAATTCAAATGTTAAAAGATTTTTCACGGGTAGACAAGTAGACACCCCCACGTCATGACTTGGCTCATTTACCACAGAGAAGAAAAAGCTGACTGGTCTCCACTTCTTTCACTCTTGTAATAAGTCGAGAGACAGGGCTGATACAACTTATCCCTATTATTTATGGCTCAAAGCTCTTTCTTCATTTCCATAGGTTGAGGTAGACTTGAGAGAGAGAGAGAGAGAGGGGGTTGGCTTGCCAAAAATTCTCATGTCAAGGTTTAAAGGTTAATGATCAACCTGTTGCCGCTGTTTCTACTTGACTATTTAGCAGAGCTACAGGAAAACAAGTCTCGTCCAAAAATTTACATCAGCTTAAGCACATAGCTTGAAAAAGTGCACACCCTCTTTTCCTCTTCCCTCTCTTTATGCACAGATGAGCCTCTCCTTTATAAATGACATCATATATTACCCTCAATTATATTATACTTATATTATATTAAAGGGAACTAAATTTTTCCCTATTTATATGTTTGTCTGGAGGCTGCGCCGGGAACAAAAAAAAATCTATCATTCATTTACATTTAAAAATGGCCAAGGAACAGAAAAGAAGGTTCGGATTTTAGCATGCACTATAAATTCTTGAAAATCTAGGAAAATTTTTCAAGGAGGGATATTTTTGCAAGGAGGGAGAAAAAAAGTTGAAAAATCCCTTTTTTTCCACTAAAAAAGATTTGGGTTGGAATTTACAAGGGGATTTATCATTACCATGTCATATCCAGCTCTACACACACATCTTCATCACTGGAGTGTCGTAGTTTCTCCGTGTGTGTGTGTGTGTCTGTCTGTGTGAGCATTATAAGGAACCGGTTAAGAAGCGCGGATTTAGGGTTGTGGAGGTTAGTAATTTTTTATTCGGTTTTGTGTGACTAGAAGTTGTGCTGATGATATGGCGATTTGTGATCCTCACATTTGGCATTTTCCTGGCAGCCTGCCCATCACTCTTCATCTTCTTGATTGCCTACGTTACGTCACATTGGTTGCTCTTTTTTGCTTGTCCATGTCTCTCTCTCTCTCTATCGTCTTACCCCCCCTGTGCCTTCTCTCTCCTCATAGTTTTCCTCCTATAGCTTTTGCTTACCACATGGTAATGATGAAAATTCCTCATATTCCAACTCTCTCTCTCTCTCTCTCTCTCTCTCTCACTTGGTAAAGTTTCCCAAAAGCATATGGGTTAAGGATTCTCTCTCTCTCTTCTCCAGCTTCTACTATTTCACAAGGTAATGTTGTTAATTGGGGAAAGAAGCGACTCCAAACGTGGGAACACTTCCATAGTCAAATCCATGTGAGAGAACATAAATGCTCATGTGAAGGCTCCACGTGACTTTTCACCAGTTTACTATTACTGTAATAGATTTCTCCCCGTTAAAAGTCCACCTTTTACACATTCAGCATATATTTTCAAAGTCTATATTTATGTATAATTCCATATCCCACCATACTGGATTTATAGAGTATGCATTGGCTAATATTTGCTCAGTCAGCGAGAATCGTCTGGCTATTTCGAGATATCATAATGTGGATGATTATAATCTTGCCAACTAAATACTATTAACATTTCATGTGTATTGGTAATAATAATAATTATTATATAGAGTGTGTGTGTGTGTCTGATCATTGATATATGATGATGATGATGATGATGAATTGCGCAGGGCAATAGGAACAAGGTTTCCTCATTTTTCCCGGATAGCACTATATATTTACTTTATAGTGCTTTTAGTGCTAGTAGTGGAACGTTGATGGAGGTAGCGATGTCTAACCCATACTGTGCACACACTATATTTGATCATATGAGAGTTCCATATATATGAAGACGATAAAATTTTTATCACGTTGCAAGGGTTGCAAATGAGTGCATTGTAATTATATACACAGTTCTAAGGTTTTAGTTCATATGTACGTACAGAGAGAGTCCTGGATAAGAAATCTCTCTCATATTACAAAAATAGCACTATTTCATGAACATCCTGGAAAAGGAAATTTCTTCATTCTCATAATAGGGTTTTGTAAATATATACGCTGCTGGAGTCAAACTCCCTTGTACTAGTATAGTAAAATGACAAAAAAATATTATCTCTAGTAGCAATGATAGTAGTAGTAGCTGTAGTAGTACTTTATTTCCCTATAGGATCCCCTTTATGTACATTTTCTATATTATGTACATAATGACATCTCCAATACGGTCAAATAGTAAATGGTGAGGATTCTTCCCTAGCTAGTAGCATAGCCGTGTACTCAAACGTGATTAGTATGTTTTGTATATGTACGGGAGTGGTGAAAATGAGAATTGTGTAGAAAAATCCATGGGAGCAAAAAGTTAGACCAAGTTGGAGTAAATAGCAGAGGATGGAGCAATGTTAATTGCTCGGCTATTATCTAATAGAACTGGATGAGGTTGAAATCCAGAGCCAGATATGGAGATATGTGCTCAGCCCATTAGTTGACATATGCCTCTGTATAGTAAATATATAGATTTGAAAGGATGTTTCAAATATTTACCATTTCATTTAGTATTAGGATAAATTGTGGTAGCGTGTCCTGACAGGTGACTCCGTATAGCTTGGAGTTGTTCTCAAGTTCCTTATGTGCTTGTACATAATATGGGAAAGATTGATTCTCTCTCTCTCTCTCTCTCTCTCTCCTCGTTTTGAAATGCGAGGCTTGCGGAAATGTAGTAGTGTTAAGGTCGAACATTATTATCTGAATCATATTTATTAATATCTTTTGATACTATCTCTGTATGTGTGTGTGTGTTTTTTTTATGTGTATGGGTAAGAGGCAAATAGGCTCATTCATATACATAAGAATAGCTGAAGGAAAGAGCCAGAGGGCGAGAATTGAATATTTCCCTCAAGTCTCAAAACCATTCACATTTCCTCTTATCTCCATTTTTTCCACCTCATCACCTTTTTTTATCCCATGGAAGTTCCAGCAGAACAGAGTGAGTTCCACTTGTAAACATGCCTTTTGAGTTGGCTATGCACATCTCATAGGAAAAGGCATGTATTTGAATTCCTTGTTAAATACGCGCTTTCCCCTAAGGGAATCACTGTAGGAAATGATTAAATCTCAAGTTATCATCTTCTTAATGGATTAGGATATTTTTCCCTACAATAATAATTGACATCTTTACCTTATCCTCATCATTGAGCAACGCAAACTACACTATATAAGTATTTTATAATTGGATGGGAACATTTTTCAAATTGCTACTCCAACAAAAAATATTCTTTACTTCCCCATCTTTTATACACTAGAATTTCCCTTGCAATATCTTTCCAATGAAAAATTATTCATAGGAAGAGATAAATTCGGATAAAATAGTAAATTACGTAGTAAAAAATACATTTGTCATGTAACAGCTCATCATTTTTAGCACATACAGCACATACACACAGAGGAAAATTCTAAAGACCTTTTCTAATAATTATTATTATTATGCAGGAAATCAATCAAATGATTCGTCGTCATAGAACCAACGCGTGGTTATATATTCGCGATTGAAAATGTTTATCTCATTAATTTTATTATCCTATACGCCCACATCATACACTTGAGTACATTTTACAGGATATCGCAATAAGAGATTGAGCTGATATGACAAATTGTGAGTGAAGCAAAATTCATATGGAAGCATTACATTTAGAATGACATCCTACAAGTGAGAGGTTCTTGTAATAATAATAATCACACGTTGCAACTGCATTTTTCTTCTTACATATGTAAAAGCATATACACGTTGTTGAAAAAATCAACAGTTCCTCCCCTTGAAATAGTACGCAAAGGTGCAGACTGTGGATAAATAGTCTGGAGAATATTTCGCACGAGTCTATATGTAGTTCCCTCCTCTTTATCTCCTACTACACATGATTTCATCATCCTTTACTAGGGAAATAAATGGAGAGTGTGAGAAGCTATTTTCCCATATACAAGTCCCAAAAGACCGCCGTCCATATATATTCCACACCTTATCACACTATAGAAAAAAATGTTGAGGAACTGATACAACTCCAGGAATTTATTTCCCAATCCTTCAAGTAGTATGTTTGAAAAAAAAAACTGTATTTGTTTATTTTTTTACATGTTGTTTACAAGGAGGTGTGACCGTTGAATTTATCTAGAAAAGTGGATTTTGTTTTTCTCTCTATTACTATAATTCCCTTCCAAGTCCATGTCTATTGTCAATGTAATATTATCATTGAATTTTTTTGTAAATTCCCACATACCCACTCTACCCCAATTAAAACTTGTACAAATGTACATCCTTAGAATTTCTCCACGAGGAGAGAGCTAAATAATAATTTGATATGAAACTCCTTGGAATGGAGTAGTAGTATAAATAGCCAATGGAGAGAAATTATTACTCTTGAGGTAGTTCTACCTCATTCAAATGTTCATCAAGGGGAATTTACATTTAAATACAAACACTATCCATAGCTATAGAGCTCCGGGGACTTTCTATATCTATGTATGTACTACTACCCGAGAAAGTAAATATTCCTCCGCTTCCTCTTCCCCCTCTCATTTGATTTTGACAGTCAACTTGTGTCAATCCTACTCGAAGAGTTTACATAGAAAGTTAAAGACACATGATTTATTGATATGCATATTTCCATGTGTATAAAAGGCATTTAGGAGGAAAAGCTACCTTGAAAGGAATTCCTCTCAAAATGTGACATTCATCGTAATTAAAGTAATAGCCATAATATATGAGCTCATAGAGCATTTCCTTTAGGACCTAATAGTAATAACTTGAGTAAATACGTACCTGTGGAGGATGGTGACGATACTATTGATTTATCTCCTACTCTCCCACTTGTATGTACATATTTATGTAATAAGGCATGGATCAAAATAATTTGGTTTATTTCCTCAATAATAACTCCCCACAAAACCCTTCTTTAATTCCTTGATTACTTCCAACTTATTTGAGTTTAGTTATACTTCATATAGCTAGAGAGAAAACTATAGGTGAGGCCATTACTTGCTATTAGATAAATATAAACGCATCCATGTTACTCCTCCTTCCTATGCTTTCTTATGGACATACTTATGAGGTAGAGAGAGAGAGAGAGAGAGAGAAAATTCATAGTAAATACTATAAGAATAATTTGGGTCTCGTGTGCTCTGCCATATGGAATATAGTATAAAATGCATGGGAAATATTACTGCTAATTATCCCATACTCATATGATTTACTATATAGTATGGAGAGTATATTAGAGATAAATTTACAAATAAACTCACACAAAATGTCCGGAATTATGTATGTACGTGTATATAAATAAATAGGAGTAAGTCAAATTTGCTCATATGACTTGCACAGAGGGAAATGTGGTTTCATGATAAGGTCCTCCCTGCGTCGGGATATATAACTCTCCGAACTATCCCTCACCTCTCAATGGATTTAATTTTCTACTTCCTCATGTAGTAATAGAAACTTGGATTGTGTGTACAAAGCCCCATCGATTTCCCATATCTCTGGAATTTCCTTACATAAATCCACCATGTGAGCAGAACATTTTCTCTCTATGTAGGGACAAAATAGCTTCTAATTACTACTCACCAATTGCAGCCGCACTCTCAATTCAAGGGACAAAATTTATATAAATATAATATATAGAGAGAAAAAATTCTCGATTGAATTATTTGTTCAGGACCTTGGAAATCCTACAGAGTTGCATTTTCTCATATATTTATATATATGTATATATGTATATATATATATATATATATATATATATGCTATATTTACATAGTAAATATATATAGTAAATATGGGGATCAATAATAGGAGTAATTTTTTTCATGTGCTCCCTTCATGTGTCCTTGTGTGTCTATTTGTCTGAGGATATAGAAAAAAACAGAATACTCGGAGTAGTAAATGCAAGGATAATAATTACTAGTCGGATTTTATTTATATGTTGTTGATATAGTTTGAGTGTAATTTACTGGATTGCTAAGGTTAAATCCTTATCGATTTCCCTCCCCAAAATTGTATAAAAAAAATGGTCAGAGGGAAATCAAGGGAGTAGTAATTTTTCCCGCGGTTTTTTTCTTTTTTCTCTGGAAAAAATTACTCTGAAATTCGGGCTTTTTATGAGCCAACATATCGCCGGGAAAAGTTCAACGATATACGTACATGCTATAAAATGCATCCTTCTATAACCGTTACCTACCTCATATCGATCCACTCTCAAATGTTGTCCACGAACTATTAATATTGTTTTCATTATTATGTATGTATACGTGTTGTAGTACGTACGTTCATTCTTATATGACATGAAGCTCCTTTTTAGTACTCTCCTATATAGTAAAACCCTAGCCGGAAAAAAGTTGACGTAGAACGTGATTTTTACGTGTATTAAAAAACACATATTTTCAACATAAATATACTATATCTGGTCTCGTTGGACTCATCGTGTGTACATCCCCAGCAAATCACACCTGTTACAATTATCAGCTTATACAATATATGGGAATTTAAACAAACAGAGAGTGAAGGAAACTTGGCTGGATGGAGCTAATCAAGGGAAGCTCATTAGTCTAAGTTTTTATCATTTGCAAAATAATTGCATATGTAAAAAGGCATGGAGGTCAAAGGCTAATAAGTAGGTAGGTAAATGGCTACCATTTCCAATAAATATTATCATACTGCGTGTGCAACTGATTTTTCCAATGTGGTGTTTCAAACAGGAGAAAATGCTTTGTAATCCTAAATTTTTGCATGGTCATCATCCGATAGCTCCTTTCCCATGTAATGGGGAGATAAGAAAAATGTGCAGTAACCGCATTTCCATGAATGCTTTTCCACTACCAAACATCCTGTAAGTGAGTGTATCTACTTGCAATGCATCTTGTACATTTTTGTAATTACATTAATTCATGTTTCCATCAAGACTAAGAGTTTTATTAAAGTATTTTATTTGTAGAGCATTTAGAGAAATTTGTGGTTGGGAATAGGCGCTTGAGTTGCGGTTGACGTTCACACTATGGAGGTTTATTTTAGTTGCGGTTATACTAGGGAATTTTGGAGAAATCCTCTTGTAGTATAAAATTACACGTAGCAATTGACGTAAGGGGGATATAAAGAGAGATAATAATAATCAAAGTTGATGTACTAATCTGAGTATGTTAGTGTAAGAAAAATTGAGAGTCTATAGAAACCCCAGCCATGTGCCTTGTTCAAAGCGGAAGTTGAGTTTGGCTGGAGTTTGCAAAAATCACTCAAATCTTCTACGAGTGATGTACAGGGTAGAAATATTGTTGTTATGCAAATTCTTGTTAGGTTGAGAGTGAGAGCATAGAAGATGGGTAAGTTTTGGCTGGAGTGTGAGTAAGAGAGAGAGAGCAGAGTTGAGTGAGAAGCTTGAGCGAGATAAAAATGAAAAGTGGCTCGGCACCCTCTGGATGAAACTAAAAAGATGTTTTGACCAGCTGAGCCAAGTTCAAGGTCTCGAGACTTGTACTAAAAATGTAAATCGTTCTACGCCCTCGAAACAACTCACACCAAAATATGAGGACAACGTGCGGAATCAAGTAGTGAAGTAGTAGTAGTAGTAGTAGCTATCTTGAGTGGTACTTCACTATATAGCACTCCTATACTATGTACTATTACACTCAATATTTATGCATTAAAAAAAACGACATGTTTTTTTTTCACCAAAGCTTTTTCCTCCGAAGCTGGTTTCAAACCTACACTACCATTCCCATGGACATGCCTTGCATTTATGATTGGAGAAAAAAAAAATTTTGCCAATCTTTTAATGGCTCTAGTTGTTTATTTCCAAGTAATACTCAACTACTCAACTCTCAACTTTACAGCTTCCACGCACGTTTCATACATGGAAATAAGACTGTGGAAGGTTCTGTTTTTTTTTTCATACCAACGCATCATGCCACCTTTTTACATGTTATTTACACATAGAATTTTTCCCACATATATTGTATATAAAATACATGCAAGTATAATCAAGTTGACTCTTTCATTTACTTGAGATTAGAGGTGTCATACATTTGAACACACTCATACCACTGATTGCCAGTTATGAGGGAAGTGGATGGAAGGAAGAGGGATTTTTTCCCCGATATTTTTAGCACCATTGACTGCCCTGCGGATGGAAGCAGGTCCATGTGGAATGATTACGAGAGGAAGTGAATATTTCCTCTGGTTATTCATAAAAGTCATAGGATGTAATCAGAGAGCTACCCACCTCTCTCAAAATACACTCAGTATACTTTATTTCATGCTCTAAGAGTATATAGCTCAGAGTTTATAGCTGTAAAGTACTCCGTAACATTTTTCCAAGATTTTCCCCTCTTTTTGCAAAAATAACATTTTTGCTCAAGTTAAATCCCCCTTTACAATTTCCTAGTATATGTACATACAGATTGAGCTAGTACAGAGTTCCTCATAATTATGTAAATTTACAAATCCATGGAATCTCATGACTTGACTCCTCTTGCTTTGAATGTTGTTGTTATAGGTAGTTTAAAAAAATCATTGATATGATCTATTATTTACCTTTTCGGAAGGTGTACGTGGATAGTGTGTGTGTGTGTTTGTGATTGGAAGAGAAAGGATAATGTGAAGGATACATGGTGTAGAAATGGCGTTGTTTTATGAATCCGCTATTATTTGCTCACGTCGGAACTCTCAACTCTCTTGTTGTATTAAGTAAGAGGAAGAGAAGAACAATGGGATTTTCTATGCGTGGATCACCCCTAAGCTTAATGTTTTTCTTCCCTCATGTCTCTCTCTCTCTTTCCGTTCTATTCTTAAGAGAGGAGCTTGGTCCATACTTTACTATAGAGGAACCTGCTTGAGAGGAGCTTAATAGAACTGTTTTCACTCATATTACAGCATTGCGGCTCTCTTATAGTGGACAGCTATTAAATTTATGTGTGTGTGTGTGTGTGTGTGTGCAGGTATTATGGAGAAGAGGTAGTTAAAATATTCAACAATTTTATTACTTTTTACAACTAAACGCTTCACTCAGGAATTATTGTGGAGGTAGTGAGAGAGAGAGAGAGAGAGAGAGAGAAGTAAGAGAGTTCCAAGATTTTTATTAACAAGGGATTTTGCCAATACATATATGCTCTAAGGATTCGTGGAGTTTGGAGTATATTAAGTGGGTAAAATTTTTATGATGTAGGTTTTATTTTATTTGTTTTTTTTTATCTACAGCTAAAAAGTATGAATTGTAAATATTGGATGGAAAAAAAGGAAGGTGGAGCAACGTGTCAGGAAAAATAGTCGTATGGAAAATGTTATGAACTTACAAAAGATACACATCTCTCTCTCTCTCTCTCTCTCTCACTCTCTGTACATTGCAAATGCTTTTTCTTGGCACTGTCAATAGCTGAGCAAGGTCACCTCTCAGAGTGGAACGATTATTAAGAGGCATTCACTCCTTCTCTCAAAGTTTCCATCAAAGCAGTATAGTATAGTTTTGACGCGCGCGTCCGCAATATTTCTTGGCTATAGTCTCATATAAGCTCTCTCTCTCTCTCTCTTGTCTTGTCGGCACTTGAAGGCACGTACGTATCCATTTACTTTATTGCTACGACTAAACACACACACACACACACACACACACACACACTACTACTACTACTAAAGTACACATACATAGTCAACACATGCGGGAACTTTAATCAAGCCGAGAGAACCCATGTATCCTTGTCATCCTACATGATATTTTCCTTGTATTTGAATGAGAAAAAAAAATCTCAGGGTTGGATACAAATCTTGGATATTTCAAAGGAAGAATTTTTTTTTTTTTTTGCGAGAAAGAATTACTTTGGAAAACGCGATTTACTGGGAAAAGTTTCTTGTAATTCCTTTCCCTCGTTTTTTTTATCATATAGTGGAAATTATTTTTGTTATATTTCTAAACACCTCACACGTCCTATTTGGTCTACTCCTTAATTTTACCTATTCATGTAGGTAGAAACACACATACAGACAGACACACACGCAAAATAAAGAAGTGATTCAAAAGAAATATTTTTATTGGCATGGAGCTTGTTGTTACCACAAGAATAATAATACTCGGCTCGTGTTTATCACACATAATGCGTGTGTGTATGTGTGTGTGTTACGTCTATTTTTTACCATTACAATCATAGGAAAGAGAGAATCTTACGAAAAGTATATTATCACCTGCCTCTCAAAATGATTCTTAAATATTAATAATTTTTCTCCTCTCTCATGATTTAGTTTTATCATCCTCGGATCTTTGGATCCCATTTGAAAAATTGCATTAATTTACGTTATTTATTTTTATGTTGTGAGGTATACATAGTGAAGGGGGGAGCGACGAATTGGGATTTTATCCAAATCCGTCCTGTAGCGCTCCTTCCAGTCTGTCCATTATTGTAGAGGAATTTAAAGGGGAAGGTTTCCTCACAATAATATTTTTATTACAGTAACAATGTTTTCCTAATATTCGTAAAAGAAAGTGAGAAGAGGAAAAAGGAATTGACGGTCAGCTGAGGTCCTCTCAAGAGAGAATATTTCTCTCTCTCTCTCTGTGGGCACAAGCTTTTTTGTCATTGTATCGGACAAATACTTGAACCTTTCTTCTTCTGTCAATAGTAGCTATCTATTTGCACAACAACCTCTGTTTGATCTTCTTCTCACACATGTAATACATACATGGAAGAGTAGAGACGTTAATATGAGTCTCACTCACTCAGCTGTCCGGACCCAGTCGTACTTTTTAGGGGCGGTGTAGCCACAAGAATAGTATTTATACACTCGGTCCGTGTGTCCGCACCTCCATATAATCTCTCACTATGAGCCCCCCTCAAATATGTATATCTTCATAATAAATTCATCCTTTTTTTTTGAAGATTTTCAAGAAATAACATTATAATATAATAAAAGAATTTATAACAAGAGCCCTGGAACATTGATGACATTTTAGGATTTCTAAAAAGCATCTGAGCTTTCCCAGCCTTGGCGAAAGCAGTTAATTCCCGCGAAGCGCCGATTTTCATTTACCAAATGTCCTGTGACAAAGGCACGTTCTTCCGCCAAAGCCATTTTTATCCTTTAAGTACCTACCAAATATTGTATCATAGTTGTTCCTCAGGATAGAATCCATACTCTACGTCAATCACACTCTCATCGACTATCAAGGAAAAACCTTGATGAAGACGAGTCTGCAACAAATTCACATGCAAAAATCTACCCATCATTAACACTAATTACCAATTTAGCAAAACCTATAATTTACCCTATTGGATTAAACCCTTGATAATTATAATACATGGTATTTTCCTATATGACTACTACAATTAAAAATGCATCTCAATCAACATAGGATTGTTGTAGTAATGCAAGAGAAACAGTTGAAAGGAACAAATGATTATTTTCAAACTATTTCCCCAATACCCATCAAAGGAAAAGGTTATAAAATTTTTTGTACACTTTAAGATATAGGATGAGAAAAAGAGGACGAGAAATCCTCACAATGTCCCGTACAAGTACTACATACTTCCTATTCCTCTCACCAATATTTTCAATCACCTCTAAATTTCCAGCATAGTCAACATTATGAGTGCTTCTATGCAGAACACAAGAATAATAGAAAATTACAAAACACTCCTATTGAAAAAGAGCACGTATTTGGTTTTCCATGGATAACATGAGGAGGGTTCCAGCAGAGAGCTCCTTTTTCTCCAGTTCCAATTCCCTTTCCCCCTATCCTATATATTCCAAAGAAGGGTGGTCTATATTCAAGGAAATCCAATATATAGGGAAAATTCACATACAATTCTACCCTCAAATTACACTCTTGAACCTTTCATCCACCAAGAATAGTTCCGTTTTCTCACTTACTGATTCCATCAGTTTTTTCTCTAGGTCTAGTTCAAATTCTCTTATTATGACACACACACGGCTCCAACCTTCATCCTGGGTCATATGGCAAGTTTAAATAAACTCTAACTATACTAAAGCAGGAGGATTTACAAATAATTTTGGTAAACAGAAAAACCTGGCTATTAGTTTCAACTCCTTCCTTTTTATTTCCTATAGGGCTCTTTTCTTATATTTAGCCCTCCTTCTAGAAGAAAATTTACTAGAATTGCACAATAATGGGAAGGGAGAAAAAGTATGGATTTCAAACGTGTGTGTGTGTGTGTGTTTATGTGTGTGCATGTGAACAAAGTAGGTTTAGTGCACATTCATCGTAGAAATTTCATTAAGGCCAGGCAATATTTCTATGGCATTTGTTTATGATATATGGAGAAGTAAAAGAGGAGAGTGTTGTTGTAGACATGTATGAAGAGCTATGATAGGTTTTATTTGTGGAAAAAACCTTAGCCCACATTTAAGAGAGTTGAATTAAGCCTATAATAATGTCGCGAGAGAGTATAGAAGAAGACGCATAAAAATGACTGTTGTTTGGATTGGAGATGAATAAAAGTGGAATCGGATGCCATCATATTTCACATAACCATCTCTCTCTCTCTCTCTCCCCTTTGTCGTGTGTCAGTTCATTATCAATTACACATTACCTTTTTTTTTTACTCCCCATTGTAAAATTCATAGCTATAGCTATAGCTATAGTGCTAATAGTATGAGAGGGGGGACATTATCCGTGGAGGAGAATTACACTCAATGCATACGCTTATCCTTACCTCACTCAGAGCGTCCACTCCATTCTCAAATGGCATTCCCCCACTAAGGAGTAATTGAGATTGCTCCTTTACTAACTACCACGGTTATTTGCTATTTGCTATACAGCAGCAGCAGCAGCCAAGCTTGAGTAACTGTCGTTTATCTTCACCTTTTTACGAAATTCGAGGTGGTTGAACCACCTTTTTACTTTCACAATATCTCATATACACAGACACAGACACACACACACACATATATATATATATATAAAGACCTATGTATTTCTTATGTCCCAAGACTTCTAGTACAGAGAGACGGATAAACACACATAGATTACAATTATACAAATTTTGCAACTTTTCTTACATCCCTCTCCCTCCTACAAAGGCCGCTCCTACTCCTAACACACAAGGGCCTAAAATCGGATTCAAAATCTTCTAAATATGTCACACTTTTGACAGATCATAAACTAACCTAATATCTTATTTTCACACTGACTTGCAAAATTAAAAATCCCTGGCGGTGGATAAAAAAATAAAATTAAAAATTATATGGGCATATTACCATATGGGCTTAATCAGAGACAGTGCTTTAGAAAGATGTCATAGCCAATAAATACTAAAACCCTTCTCTTTGATTTCAATGTGTATGGAAATACACAAGGATTTTATAGTAGACTCTACCTTATATACTATTTTTACTCAGGATAAGGATGGTATGGGTAAAATGTGGGATTTTAGTAGAAAAAAAATTCTAGTAATTTTTTTCATACTTACGACAAAACGTTGGACAGTGACTTTGCAAAGAATTTTGGTATTCAAAAAAGGCATTCATGTATTAGATAAAAAAAATTTGGTAGACAAAATCCATGTCATTTGGGCTATGCTATCCTCGCTAACCACCTGCTTTCCCTGTTGGTTACTACTTTTGTCTCCCTCCTTGTTAAAATTTCTGAGATAGGACACGTCGTCGGGTATGATTCAAGTTTTTTTTGGCGGTATTTCTTATGTACGTGTTATAAAGAGTAGAGAAGGGGAATATGGAAGGAGGAATGGCAGGATAGCATTTTTTCCCTCAGTTCTCTTGCATAGCATGGTTCTACATAGAGAACTGATGGAGAGGTAATGTTCTTGTATTTTTTTCCTCCTTTTTTTAGTGCATAAGTAATAAGGAGGTTTGAAAGAAGGGGATATTTGCAATTTGTCTAAATGTTTCTTCCATTGGTTCAGAGTCAGGAGTGTAGTAGTAGAAGTAGTAAAAATCTACATAGGATATTTCGTGTAATTTCACAAGTGGCATTTAGTTGAATTGAGGTGAAGGCAACCGTCTTCCTTTACAGAATTCTCTCTCTCTCTCTCTTTTCTTTCTTTCTTCTATAACCTATGCATGTAGGATGGATTATTCGCCTTAGCGAATTCTTCTTACCATATGATTTCATTATGACGCATGTCTCACACAGTCAATCTCAAAGTTTCTTAAACAATTATATTCCTTCTTTTTCTTCTTATGTAATTTATGGATCAAGATTTCAAGAGTCAAAAGGAGAGAGAGAGAGAGAGGGGGGGGGGAGGGAAGAAATCGTCAAAGTGCAAAAGGGGCTATACGCAGACACCGCTTATACATGGTAGCGCATGTTAATTCCCGTTGAAGGGATTTCTGCGTATGGCCCCTTTTGCACTTTAGCCCACGAAATATAGATAGCGTGTACACATTTATTTGGGATATGTCAAACCTTACCAAACTACATGCTTACCTTTATAATAAGGAACATTTTTCCTTTACCCTATATGTCAATATTACATAGACTTTTACCGGACTCACTTATACTATCAGTATTATAGGGATTAAGAATGACATTATTATTCCCTGCTGCAAGTGCTCCTTTTCCTCGTCCACCCCAATGAGTTCTTCTATGTAGATATTTGTTGTAAAGCCGGAGCTACAATGTAAATAATTGCCTCATTGATTTACAAGGGAAGTCTCTCTAGAAATAGATATGTACGTGTACTATATTATCTATATATATATGTATATGAGTTTTTTTAGGTTAGGTAGAGCGGAAAACCTATGAGATTTTTGTCGTTACTTGAGGGCGGTCCTTTAATTTACTTTGACTCCTACACATAAGTAGATTCTCTTTTCCCATACAATTCATTCCTATTAAAATACATACGGATTTACATAGAATACTTTTAAAAACTCCTTTAATGATCCTTTCAAAATTCATAAAGGAACAATTTCCTATGCATTGGACCATTGTATGGAAAAAGTTTTCTTCAAGTCTTGGGCGTGGATTAACAGGTGTCAATAGTATAATAAGCGTGGATTTTGTCGTCCTTTTTTATAAGAGATTTTTTTTTTAACAAAATTGCAAAATTTTCAAATGCTAAAATCAAGGGGAAAAAAACCATGGTAAAATGCCCTTGTATGGAAAAAGTTGAATTTGTGCACATATGTACAATTTACATTGGATTTAGTATATGGAGGAGAGTGAGACAGGAGGATAAAAAATATGGGTCATGATAATAATTACTATTACTGCAACTGTAATATATCCTATGCATATCCGTATTTACATTGTGAAACTGTCGAGTTTTCCTTGCGTATAAAATTCTCTTGATGGATGAGGAAGCTCCTGCTCTAATGTGACGGAGAGGGGAAATTATGAGTAATCAAATTTTTTCACACTTCTATATACTTTATAAAACTTACTCATTCTCCGCACAATAATAATCAATGGCTTTTCCCTCCTTTCATTTGATATTTTTTTCTTCTTCCAAAACATAACTCTGGCCTATCTATAAATATTTAAAAAAAAAAAATAAGCACACTCAAGGGAACGTGTACAAAGTCAATATTAATTTCTTCATTAGAAATTCCATTATAATAGTATAGTTGTAGTAGTAGTAGTAGCAGAGTAGGTAGTAATAAAAAATGAGGCTCAAAGGCGACAGGTACACCTTTTGATATTTTTACGTACATTACCACCCTTTTAAAAACTATACGCATTACTTCTTTAATTTATCTATTAAATACATTAAGATAAGAGGAGAGCTATGTATTTATTTAAAAAGAGTATATTTTTTTTAATTACTTTTATTTCTCCAGGTTGAAATCCAATCGAGAGTTATGAGTAAACTGTTTTCATTTACTCTCAATAATATTCTACGTATGTGGATTCTCACTCTAATGCTATTAATTCATAGGAAATAAAAAAATATTCCCTTTTTTTGTAAACCATAATAATAATAATAGATATTTAATAGGATTTATTTCAATTGGAGTTATACAAACTGTTCTATATACTCATAGGATTTTTCCATGTAAAGTTATAAGAGAAATTTCCAAGTGTACAGTATACATAAATACAGGAGAAAAATATAGGATGGAAATATTTTTTGAGAGGAGAAAAAAAAATCTGTGGGTATAAACGTCGTCCTCCTTTCCATGTCTACCAGTAACAGTTGAAAGCTTATAACTCTCGTCCCTATTGTGATTGTCTAGCGAGGAGGGATATTGTGAGTCAGTTAGTTAAGGAGTAAAGTTACGTCAAATTTCCGTTTCCTTTTCTTCATCCAGACATGCGAACTTCAAGTATTAGTATTCTTGAGCGAACCCCCATTCATTACATTACATGAATACACTCAACGCTCTAAAGTTACAGCAATACAAGATTGAGTGAGTGAGAGAGAGAGAGAGAGAGAGAGAGAGAGAGAGAAGGGGCGGTATTTATATTTCCTTTTCAAGGGAACTCTTTGAGCACAGGTTGTGCAAAATGTTTACACGATCATATATATTTGCATGTGGCATATTATTATCTTCTACTCCACGGAGAGACATGTCCAATTGAATATGAAGAACCTCATTGTTCTTCCACTACTTCTTCTACAATATTTGCAATATCCCAAGATATTGAGGACTATAATCCAAACATAGTAGTTTTCTACCACACCACCATAATATACACTTGTTTCTTATCCCATTCTCTACGCATTCTCTCTCTCTCTCTCTTAGCACACACTTGACCAAAATATCCTATTTTTGAATATTCTTCCATATAAAGTAGTGGTCCGTGATTGGGGAAACGCCAAATCTTACCTCTATACATTCCCCTTTTCTCATATGGAAGAGGAAGCGTACTCCTTCCCCTATTACTTGACTCCCCTAAAAATCCTATAAAATCTCACATACTAAAAAACATTTTGCTATCCTAAAATTGTCCAAATTTCAAAGGATTTTAGAAAAAATGTTCAAAAATGAAAACATTTCCTTCCATCACATTTTACCTGGATGATGAGCTCACATCAATTACATAATGGTTCTCCTTATGAGATCATACACAGTAAGGGAAAAAACGGATGCAAAAAAAAACCAAAGGATTTACTCTCCCTCTATAGCTCTATGTGTTCCATGTAATTAGGAATTAACGTTGATTTGTAGTGGTAGTTGGGGGACGAGGTAGCATTCCATGTATTTCTAATGACTTTCCCTCTGCCTTCTCTCCGCTGTCGTCTTAAATTGGAGGCGAAGTGGAAGTGTCTCAGGATTCCATTTAGATATCTTTTATTTGTTTTTATACATAAATGCAAGTCCACGGGGAGTGCGTATGTAAAAGAGTCTATAGGCTCATACTGATAGAGTTTAAAGGCTATTATTGTAAGGGCAAGACAAATCTTTCCAAGTAATTTATTAGACTTGAAAATACTAATAAGCTATCATAGAGGGATATTTTGTCATATGAGGAATAATTTATCAATAGAGAAAAATACACTTGATATACATCAGAGATTACGCAAGACTTGATCGTAAATACCTGCGTGTGTGTGTGTGTGTGTGTATGTGCAGTTGTTTGTGTGTGTGTGTGTGTGTGTGTGTGTGTGTATCTCTACATGCGAATGACTTTAGTATTTTTTTTAGACCCATGGATTGTGCATCAAAAATAATGGCATGAGCGGGAATGAAAGTGAACAATGGAAATGTTATTATTATATGACAAAATAGGCAGTTCTATTTCATTTTGTATGTATATTTTTACATTGAGTCAAGATACTCTGTGTATATAGATGTAGGCTAATGTAAGAGTTAATGTTTTTGGCAATCCCTATACTAGTATAAGAGGAGATAAAAAGCTCGATTATTATCGTCAAAGGAAGGGAAGGAAGCTTTTCTCTATGTAATTCTCTCCTACTATATAAAGGGATGGAGTATATATTTTCTATGAGAGATACGTACAACGTACAAACTTACGAGTCCTCACACACACACACACACACACACTCCTATGCAACATCCCATCACATTATAAGATATATGGAGGAAAAGTAAACGGCCTTGTACAACTAACACCAACAACATTTAATTCATTGTGCTCCTTTTCCACCTCACATCACCGTCAGCATCATCATCATCAGCCTATAGTTGTTATTACACCAACGTTTTATATCCATTCCGAATCTACTCCTATACCATAATTCTAATGATGATGATGATGGGAACGACAAAATCAAATCATGCTCTGAATCCTAGTCCATTTTGAATTCCTTTCCTTTTTTCAGGAGAGAGAGAGAGAGAGAGAGGGGGGGGAATTTCTTTCATTGAACTCTTGCAAACTCCGTACATCCGTTAACTCCCATGCTAATCTCTACCATTCTTTTTGTATATGCAGCTCATAGCCCTTATTATTTTAATATACCTCATCCAATCATGCTTAACTTCAGGGATCCTATCTTCCTTTCCCCCCCCCCTTTTTACACTATGAAATAAGCTTTTAGATAGTCTTAGATCCAATTATTTTTTCTCATTTCATTTATTTTCTTAGAATTCTTCTAGTTTTTTTTTCTCTTTCACCATATCCCTTCCGGCGCAATGTCTCTAGGATTGAAAGATTCTTGGAAAAATTTTTAAAGGAGGGAAATAATTATCTATTATGAAACTCCTTGTTTACCTCACTTTTTATATATAACTGAGAAAATTCAGATAATCGATAGTATAGGGAGAGATGAATTACACAATGATGAAATTTCTAGAGTTTTACAAAACAAGGAGAAAAACAATTTTCTCACGCTTCAACCTTTTCTATTTTTATCGAGAATTATTATTATTATTAATTCGACGAGAAATCCTCTGGATTTGAGTGTGATAGAGCTTCTATTCCCTTCCATGCATATTACTCATAATGCCATTGCTAATTTGTTCTCTTTTGCTAAAAGGCGTTCTCTCTCTCAAGAGGAAAAGTTTACAAGTCACGTGCTATTTAATTACTTGCTAATTCCCTGTAGTTTTGGGTGTATGTGTGTAATCCGAGAGTAGTGGAAAAAATTGTAAGACAAAAATATAGAGGAGAGTGATTGGTGAAAGTGTCATTTTTAGCAGAGGAAATTTAAAAATAGCCCTTTCACATGTAAATAAATATATATGTATGCATGAATGACAGATATAGAGAGTCCGCAAATAAATTTTATGCCCGTGTTATTATTCCCCCTATTCAATTACCACATGTATAAGTTACCACTCTCAGCTCAGCCCAGGTAATTTCCAAGTACAAGCCTATACAAACGCATATATAGGCTCTGTGTGTAAAGGAAAGCGTGTAGATTTTCCGGATGTTTTTTAAACTCGTTTGAAAATATTCTTCCGTGTGTAGAAAAGATATTGTCGTCAATGGGATTAAAAGCTAAGTTCTGCGTCATCATTTGGATGGAGCTAAATTCAGGAATAAATAAGTGGGTTTTTGCCAAAAGATGCGTGTGTACAAATTTTTTAGCACGCTAAAACTCCTTCCCTCCATGTCAACAGCATATGTGGAGTACACTTTAAAAATAGATGTATTTCCAAAGCCAGGCTTATGCCCATCCTAACACGATGATCCTCATCATTTGAAGACAAAACCCACAATTTCTTCATTATCAAGTTCCGCTCAATTTCTACACTATCAATAAACCAGACCGCCTTACACCAGCGAGAGAGGGAGAGACAGACCTGAGGAGTTCTATCAGTTATGAGTAATATGTTTTGTCACATAGCCTGAGAAAGAAATCAGATTGAGAAACCATTATTATTTTGTTTTTCAACCGGTTTATTGATATACTTGGTCTAGCATTTATTCACGTTGAGCATGTAGTCAATAGTAATATAATATAATAAGAACAACTCCATAGTAAATACAATAGTAATTACTCTTACAAGCACCAAATGATCATGAAATTGGCCTGGAAGGACCATGAACTAAAAAATGTACTCTTTCAAAGCAAAGCTACATATTATACGAAAAGAATTTAATCGTGTCTCCCTGTATGTCAGCACATTTAAGCACATATAAATGTTCCTATAAGAACCAACCATTTCAAAAAGGAGATACACAAAGATTGTTGAGAATGTTTATCACTCATTCCTCCCATTACCTACACACAGTTAAGGGATATGGAAATCCATGGTATTCTCTACTCTTGTATGAACGTTACATATAGAGCTAAATAGTTTAGGAATTTTAATGAAATAGGAAAAAAAAAGTTCATTTCTTCACGAGGTTAAAAGGAGGACCGTCACATATATGTCACATAGTATTATTTAAGCTCCAAGAAAAAAAACACTAAATGTTATTTGTTCATGTTCAATTAAGTGCATCGGAAAGTATAGGAGAGGGAAAAAATTATCCCATATGTCTATGTACATATATGATTGAGGTGTGTGGACAGACAGAAAGATGGAATCGCTCCCTCCAACTTTTCATTTCACTATTGTGTATTTATTTATTCTCTCATACACAAATACATACATAAATATTTCAATGTACTTTATATATGGAGAAGAATTTTTTTCCTTATGGCATAAATTTGACCATTTATATTTAGCGTATATGGTTAAAAACATGTACATTCGTTAGGATAAAGTTAGCCGTTATTCTCTAAACGGTACATATGTACATACATGTAATGTGATGGGCTACGTATGTATTCCCTCTGACAAACCACTCTTTTCATGTGCATACTTAAATCATACTAAGGAAAAAAGGAGTTACTGCACGAGATCAAGCATTGGTTCACACCGTCCACTCTATAACAGGTGCACCATTAACCGTTTCTATAGACACACTATATACTCCTACTACCATAATAACTATACTACATGCATAAAAATTCTATGTAGACATATTGAGTCTCAAATGTTGTTTTTTTTCTTCCCTCCTCATACTTGTATTACTAAAGCATTCATTACCAAAGCATAGCGTGACATAGTACTAGTAAGTAGTAGTAAAGTGTATATTGTGATTGCAACCGTACAAATAAGCAGTGGGTTATTTCATTTAAATGCATAGAGAAGGAAAAATAAAAACGTCTGCTCCCTCTCTCTCTCTCTCTCTCTCTCTATACATATATATATAAACCATGCATGCATTCCTTCCATTATACTTTTCCTACATACTTTTATTTCCCATACATATATATATAGTAATGCATATTACTATACGGAATAGAGCGTAATATAAGAACTCAGTCGAATCTGAACAGTCACTTTTATACTTGATGTGTAAATCCGTTCATTACGTATCTACATACAGTTATATACATACATATATATATATGAATGGTGGAACAAGAAGTTGATTTCTCAATATACTATACAACTCTCGTCAGCCAATCCCAACACCTGTTTATAAGTCAGGGCTGCCATGAGTAATATTATTTCTCTCGACAAAAAACCAACTACAAACTACTACTATTATTATTACAGAGTAGTGTAGCTCTAATACACATACAAGTACATATTTTCATTACATTTCATATCAAGCCAGAGTGGTTTTACATATATACGTAGGGAAAAATGATAGTGTAAGAAATGAACCACACCATCTCACCTTCACCCCTACCTCAAATTAATTTGTGTACCCTGAAACAATTATTAATTGGAAGGAGCTACTCTACATGGACATTACTATAGAGTTGCCAAAACGTGGAGAGGCAAGAGTCTCACAACACCTTATGTTTTTCCTAGTTAACTCCCTCCTTCACTTCTTTTTCCCTTGTAGAGAAAAAAAACATTGCAATGTGCATATTTACAACATCTACACACTTAAGCCTATACAAGCCTTTATTTTCCTATAAACACATTTCATACTAATTTTTTTCATTTTATATTACTGTTTTGAATATCCTACTACTCTATTACAATATATAGTATATATAAAGTAAGTAGATAATAAAATAGAATTATTATATTGTTTATTGCGCCTGCTTTTCTCCATGAAAATAATCCAAGAAAACTACGCATATATATTTTCTTAGCCCTCTTTCGTTCCTTTAATGATTTTTCTCCATATGTATGTATGTGAGTGTATGTGTGTGTGTGTGTGGTTCTTCTTGAATTTTGTACCAATGTAAATTTAATTATGCACTTGATAAAAACTTACGCAGTTTATCCCAAAGTTATGGTACATATGTACATGTATGTATGTATCATCATATATGTAGTTTAGAATGGAGGTGGATGTTGAAAGGGGTCTTTGTCATTTTTCCTCGGTCATGTACTATGTTATATGTTATATGTATGAGCCTCTTGAGCTCTCTGTGTGCTTCTATTCTTTCCCTTGTGCATATAGCAGTCAAGTTTTTTTTTATGTATTATATAAAACATACATGCATAAGTTTTATTTAGTGAGAAGTCTAAGCGTCTACCTTCAACAAGTTCAGTTACCTTTCCAATTAAGTACTGTATGTTTTCGTAATTGATGAGAAGTTTTTTTTTTTTTTTTTTTTTTTTTGCAGGGGATTTTTGCAATTGTTATTGTTTTTTTCTTTTGAATGAAAATGTTAAGGGAGCTTTGTTATTGTTGGAGTATATAGTATGTATAATATTCTATAGCGTGTAGTGTAGAGAAGCTATAGTATATGCTCGTGTGATGAAAAACTACTTGGTATTCGACTCAGTCAGAGTGAGGCAGCTATTACATACATGGATTTTGATTGTAGCTTTCTGAGTAGTTTTTATAGGGATATAGAAGCAGACACCCTTATGGGAAATTATTATGTCACCCCGTTAGGATCCCATAGGAGATTCCATATAGGATGGATTAAAGTCAAAGTTTTGGTGTCATTGAATAATGGAGAGACGGTGGATTTTCTATAATAGAGAGAGAGTGAGAGAGAGAAGAGTGCATAAGCATGTAATAATAATTATATAATAGCATACTGTTCTTTTTAATTGCACTCCTTTATGCTCACATACACTTATTTCCCTCTCAGTTTCTTAAGCTCCCTTTAATTTGCCTAGATTTTCCCTTTAGATGAGAGAATAAATATAGTGTCTATTGGCTAGTGGGACTTTTCCCTTAAAGAGACACCATCATTTGTGAAGAAAAGTTGTTGAGAGCCGTCAATGTGTTAGGTTATGTACGTGGGGTTAAAAGGGCGTTGGGAAAAATGTCACTGTATAGGAATAAGGTTAGAAATGTTAGGCTTGTATTGCAACAACAACAGCTGATGAACTGTAGATCATGAGCTAACCCTCTCCGGGGATGATTTAGAAATGTGTGTGTGTGTGTTTTTTTTTGTATATGTGCGTGATGCACATGTAGAGAGAGAGAGAGAGAGAGAGCGAAAATGATATGCGACTCATCTTCTTCTCTGGCCAGATGCATGGTCTTGTGTGTGTGAGAGAGAGAGAGAGAATTTGAAAGGAATTAAAATGAAGAATCTTCACTCTTTTCTCTAAAGCACTGTCATATGTAATTGTCTTAAAGACACGGAGCTTGTTAATAGCCTATCTGCATATGGGGCTCAGTTGGGACTTTGAAGGGCGAAAAAAATAAGTGTGTGTGTGTGTGTGTGTTGGGCTAGTAATATACAGAGCTCATATGTATCTTCACAGGATTAAATGAGCCAAATGTGAGAGAGTTAAAAAAAAAACCAAAACTGTTTTTTAGAAAGGAAAAGTTTAAGGACAACATGAAATTTTATATATGTAGGAGCTTATATTAGGGTTAGGGTTAGGGTAAAAATACATAGGGGGCAGAAGAAGAAGTTTATGAGAACTTTTAGTCCTGGATAGATACTTCAAGCTCAAGGTATTAGCCCGGGTCTTGACATCCACAGAAGGAGTTAAGGGGCACTTGGGAGACGGGAAATAAAGGAATAAATTCTCTTTCTCTCTCTCTCTCTCTCTCTCTCTCTCTCATGTGTTTTCTTGTTGGTGGCCTTTAAGGGGCGGCTTAGTGTTTGAAATGTGATGCCTCAAAATTCTATAGGAGAGAGTCATAGCAGTTATTTGACAACGTGATTTTTATAAGGAGAAAAAATTCTTGTCTTTTCTCTCTCTCTCCATGTGTTCCCTGATTATGGCCATCATTTAACCCCCTTCTATGCTCTCTCTCTCTCTCTCTCTCTCTCCTATCACTCGCCCTCTGTTTCAGTCACATTAGGATTTTTAAATAAGAGCAGAAGAAGAAGAAGAAAACAAGTTATTTATAAATTCCTATAAAATCCTATAAAAATCCTCTTTTAATCGACAATGAAACTCTCGGAACTGACCAGTTACATTTACATTCCACTAGAATCTTCTATTGGAATTCTCAGGAGGCTTTTATTTACTATTTAAGGAAGCCCCTACATCAGTATTTACTCAAATGATTCACAAGTGTGCTATTACAACTGCCGCTTTTTTTCACGGCATAGACACACACACACACACACTCAAACATAAATACTCTAAATGATGGATTGCTAAACATTCAGCAGCCGCACTGCACTCACTTCAGCTTACTTTTAGTATAGCCAAGAGAGTAAATGAGGTAGTTGTCTCTATGTCTCTACCGCATAATCTCTTATTGTGTAATTCAACTCAAATATCTATGCACTACGTACGTTGGCAACTAAACATAATACTATGTATACTTCCTACTAATTAACTTATATTCCAAAATATAAAGGAGGAGTAAATGTTTTGGAATTTATTCCAAACTTCCCAGATGTTCCACACACTCCACTACTATTGGTCAGTATTTTCCAAGTCCATCCACAGGCTTTTTTTAAAGGCTAAAAACACATGCTGAAGCCCCATCTGAAAAATTTCTTTCTAAAAATATCAAACCTCTTGAGGAATTATAGTCATCCTTTTTTTTTTTTTTTTTGAAAGGGGAAATTCCGAAATTAAGAGTTTACATATATAAAGTAACTGGATTACTTTATAATGGAGCAACATTTTATGGATATAGACTTTAAAATCTTGAGAGGAACACCTCTTTGATTCCTTTTGAACTCACTCTTGTGCACTTTTATCCCTGTTTTTTGATTCCTCTTTTTTTTATGTAAAATTGCTCATTTCATGAGTATGATATAAAACATACATTCCCTTACATTGTTACATAAGATTTACCTCCATAGTATGAGTAGTAGTTGCATAGGGAGGAATTACTTAATTTCCTCATTATCTCCTATGGAAATCAGCAAAATGAGCATGATGAATGTAACACAATATCCACTGCTGCTCCTATTCCTTTCCTTGTATGTACATATACAATGTAATTGTAACAATAGTTGTGTAAAGGCTAATATGGTAAACTGTGGATTTCAAACTATATGTATGTATACGGTCATGTATGTGTACAAGGTACATATTGAAATGACTACTTGAGAGCAGTATAGTGGAATGGGTATTAATACTTTAACAATGCTTATCCTTGACTCATATGCCCTGTTTTACAGAGAAATAAATGTTTCCTCTGTGAACTATTATTCTATGGGCAGCAACGGACGCTATGCTCCTATATGCTCTTGGATGAGAAAATATAAGTCGTCCCTTTTGAAATAATTCTTTCTTTTCTCTGTGTGTATGAAGTTTATCTCAACCACGTATTTCAAGGCATCTGTATAGTAGGTTCATCCCATCGGATTTTTTGAGGTCTTCAGGATATTGAACTACGACAATGGTTTTTAATTATATGTATAGTATTTTACACATGTAAATATGTCATTGAACACCTAGGCGCTAAAATCCACTTGAAATTGGATCCATCCATGGAAATGTACATATATTTGATAGAGTAATTTGGGCTAAATGAAGTAGGGATTTTCCAAAAATTAAACAATAATTCTTATAAAAGCTTTAATAATGCACTTGAGAGTTATTATTTGTGGGTTGGAAGTTGTACAAAAATAGTCATGGTTTTTGATCATGACTGTACAGTGTGGGGTATAGGATTAAGGAAGAAACGGCTGGGATCATACACAATGGTTTATATTGTAATAAAAAAAAAATGCACATAGTTTTTATTATATAATGCCTTTGTGTATTGATTCCAATTTTATGCATGTTTTTTATTATACTATAGTTCCTATACACACCATTCACAGAGTCATATTGTCATTCATACAAAGAGAATCTTGAGGACATTGATATTTTACACATATATGTGTAATATATGTAGACTATTTATTATTGCCCTAGCTCTAGTTTTTTTCTCTCTAAATATTTTGGAGTAAAAAGGAATTTGAGAAAAATCCTCCTTTGACTACGAGGAACTCACTAGTATTGGGATTTGTGTACAAGTATAATTTTATAAGCACCTATACTATAGCTCCGAGTACTATACTTTGAAAGAGCGAGAAGGAAATCATTGTTCACGTATACAACAGCTTCTTGCCATTATATGTATATTTGCATTTTATAAATTATATGAGTATCTTTTGTTCCAGATAATTTGAAATCGTTCCACTTGTATTTTGTTTATGGAAGTTGTAAGGAAAACAATGCGGTCGGTCACCCTTGATTTTATGTATGTTTATCCATATATATCTTCCTACTATTTGTCACTCAACTTCCAATACACTACTACTCCTCCATATAGGCATATACATATTTATTGAATTCATTGTTTTTATCAGCACTTGAAAAAAAGGGGTTTCTGAAGGAATACTATAGACATATACTAGTAGTATGAGTAACTTGACAATAATTCCTTGTCTCTCGATATAGAAACCACCGCAATATTTTTGCTACAGACCAATTTCAAGTTAAAAGGCACAACGCCTCTCACAACGCTTATTGCTATATGATTTCCTTAAAGGAGTGCAAGAAATACGGACAGTAATGAACTTTCCATCACTACCGTGAATTATGGTGAATTCATCACTTTCGTCAGAAAAATTGTTTTTTAAGGACACATTTTTTTTTCTCAGCTCATATATAAAACTCATATGACTGATAGTCTCTCAAGAGGGATTTCCATGGGCAGCAGTATATTTTGTAGTAGCTATCATTTGTATGTGAACAAGTTTTTTTTCTTTCCTTTTTTGCTCAATTCATTTCTACATGACACGTTATGTTATGTTCAAATTGAAATGAAAAGTGAATTATTATAGTACAACTTATATCATTCATATATAGCTCTATATGGTGCTTACAAGCTTAAGATCTATGATGATGACTTTTGAAATACAGACAAGTCCACGTAAAAAAAAAAAAATTAATGTGTGTTAGCAATATCCTAGTTTTTGGCAATTACCGCAACAAATGTAACATATTCTCTGATAAAGTCAGGATAGTGTGGTAGTAAATGGCTCTAACCCCTTGCACTTGATGGGAACTCCAAGAACCACGTAGGATTGCAGCATGACATTCACTTTGCTCAGTTGTAGGTACATATAATTGTACTTGGGGATTTGTATACCAAAAATCAAATCTTGAGAGCTTCCATATGTACAGAGTATAGTTTTTACTATAAGAATCCCTGTCACAATAGAATTTTCCCTATATAAGTGCCTATATCCGTAGGGAAGAGTATAACCTTTTTTTCTCTACCCCTATAGATTTTTTCCCCTTTGGGCCCCATACTACGAGAGTTTTCCTATTATTTTACATAGTATTATGTACACTATAGAGGGAAATCCCATGTATTCTCTACATACATGTGTTTCTGGCTGTTTTTTTTTGTCTCTCTCTCTCTCTCTCTCTGCAATGCAATGTAAAGTTTATTGGAAATATTATTGTATAATAACCTCTTGGATAATGTGTCTCACTCTCGGATGTCTGCAAGACATTGTAAGTGTATATAGGTTGCGTGATATGTCGGTGGTAATGGTGTTATATTGTAGGTTACGTACGTGCTCTCATGTAGCAAGCAAGGAAAATCATAGTAAGTATGTAAAGGCTAATGCTTTAACATCAGATGAAGCGATTAAACTTCAAGTTTTCTAGGTAAATGTTGAAAGATACAGTGCCACAGTCAAGTCACCAATGGAGTGAGAGAGAGAGAGAGAGAGAGAGAGAGAGAGAGAGAGAGAGAGAAACCAGCCAAACAAGTAGGTAGATAAATCCATAGGGAAAATATTAAAAAGAAACAACCACACTACTCTATACGTACTATAAGACTCTATAAGAAACTTAGATTTTCCATCGTCCTTTCAGCATATATAATATGATATGTACAAGTACCTATGGGAGAGTATATGAGAGAAGCATAAGCTCTAATTATTATTTACGACAACATAGTTCCCTTATAGTTGCACATCTTTTGTGAATGTGGATTTTTTGAATAAGACAAACTTCTTGGTTTACCCCATGTAATAATCATGGATTTGTATATATAGTAAGTACATGTATAAAATTCATAGAGGATTACATACATGTGTAAAAGTATTAGCAAAGGGCAGATCTTGCTCTCATATTGCGTATATTTACTTTACCGTATTTGAGTGTGTGTGGATGTGTGTGTGTGTGTGTGTGTGTGAGAGAGAGAGAATATGCTGCAATAGTGCAATGCTCTTAGTATGTCGTCATCTACTTTTAAAATGCCAAGTACAGTAAGTAGGTAAAAAGAAAAAAATATATGTAAGAAACTACTACTTGATTTCTATGAAGTGCATTATAATGAAAGACTAGAAGTTTCTCACATACAAACATACACAGACACACACACACACACACACATGTATAGATATTCCTCCTTAGGTAAAATGCACTCTATGGCCTGCATATATACTGGTAGCAATTTGAACCCGACCTGTGTTCACACAACCATCAACAACTTTGGTAACTTTAAACATTTTTACGATGCGTCATTTTAATGCAAGACCTGTGACTTTTAGCAATATGTTTGTCTCAATTCTTTCCTCTAATATATGTACATTTTGTCTGGCTGTCTGTCTCTCTCTCTCTCTCTCTCTCTCCTCCTCACACCTTTACTTTTATCCGAAAGATTGCAAGTATGAGTTTGTAATGCAATTACTTTACTACTACCTGTGTAATCCCCTTGTACTATTTCTACATATGACTTTTTTTTTGCTCATTTCCACCCCAAATAAAAATTCATCTCACTTCCTTCGCCTCCTCACACACAACATTTATTTGTTATTATCTCAATTTATCCTATACCTTTTCCAGTAGAGTGTGGATTTCCTCTTATTTTTTACCATCTCATTTCTATAGAGATTTTCTATGGTGGAAACAAAAAAATTTACCATGTCAAAAAAAAAGGGATTTTACAAATTTTGAGAAAAAGTGTACTCAAGGAAGATTTGACAATTGGGGGAGGTAGTGGGAGTAGATTGAGTGGAGGAGACCATTTCCATGTAAATGTTACATGGATACACAACTATGGAAGGGTTAGGTTAGACAAAGGGGAAAATCCAAGACACATATGGTTTTATGTAAACAGCCCTGTCTTGAGCCCTTCTCCATGTATGTACTATAGAGAGAGAGAAAAGAGCACATTTTACCGGATCCGTCCAGATTTACGCACAAATAAAGTAGTAAAAACTCTCTCTATAGGAAAAACTATGAGGGTTAGCTCATCTATTCCTTTTCTTCTCCGTGTCTCTGAGAGCTCTCTTTAACCCAGACTTTTAATTTTATTATTATGAAATACTACTACTACTCACTCCCTGTAATCTTATATAGTACATAATGGATGGAAAATAGTAAACAAGGGACAAAAGTGTTGGAGGAAAGGATGAAAGGACAACAAAAGCTAAGAAGCTACCATATAAATGTTATAGGTGTAGACATGAGAGAAACCCTGCTCAGATGATGAGTAAAAATCTGTTGGAATACCAAATATCTTTTTGTGTGTATGTAAAAATACATGGAAAATACACACATGAATTTTTACTCATATTGTAAAGACAAAACACGCATTTGCTCCTATAATTTTAAATGATGATAAAAGTACATAGGGCAATGTGTGAGTGTGTGAGTGTGTGTGTGTGTGTGTGTGTGTGTGTCGGAATCTCAGTGTTTACATCCATAGGAATAAATATGAGCTGAACTACATTTATTGGAATGACTATAGAGGATGTGTATGTGATTGTGTGTGTGTGTGTGTGTGTCTGTGTAGTAATGTGTATATAGCTTGAGTCTATGTAGTAGTGGAAGAGAGTGAGTAGTAAAAAAATGTGTAGTAAAATATAAGGATGGTGCAAGAGAGAGAATAGTGTGTAGTAGACGACTAGAGAGAGAGAGATAGAGAGGAAAAATAGGAGTTACACAGTATAGTATGTATGATATGAGTCAGTAGGTCTGTAGTTTGTATGGTGCTTCTGTTCCCCAGCTTATACAGTTGCCCCTTGCCTCGTTTACCTAGCGGGGAAGCACTAAGCTCTCAGTTCAGCTTTCCCGATCGTGGAGTGTGTATGTGAGTCGTGGTTCTCTGCGCTACTGCCAACGTTGCATTGCATTTGCAGTTCAATTGTTTTATTATTATTATTATTATTATTACTACCACCACCACCACTACTACTATTGTTTTGTGGACCCCGAATATATAGGAAGAGTTTTTTTTTGTATTAATTGTAGCAGCGCGGCTTTGAGTTCCAAGAAAAAATTTAAAAAAAAAATTTTCCCCTTCAAAAAATATATAGTACAAGTGTGAGTGTCTACATTTTTTTTAAGTTAACTTAAAACTGGAGTGTTTCACAAAAAAAAAAGAAAAACCTTGTAAGAGGAAGAAAAAAAAAGTGTGTTTATAAAAATATTTCTTTTTTTGAAAAATAATAATATTTGGATTATTCATAATAATTGAGAAAAAAATCCCCGAATGAAAAATAATCCTCCTGTGCTTCTCCTCCTCCACCCATCAATGATTATAATATTAAGGGAGCAAGAGGATTTCTAAAAGTGTGGAATTGTTATGAATTGATACCTTTAAGAGCGGATTTGACAGCTCTGTGTCTCTTTGATTTGATAAAAATCTGGAGTTTGGTCCAGCAGTATTGGGTGGATATGATGAAAATGGAAGTGGAAACGGTGTCAGTTACGCCGGAGGGTCGCCGGAATTCCGAGGACTCGGATGAGAATTGTGCACCTTTGGATTTAAGTTGTTACTCGAAACGTGAGTTAAAAGCAGACTCAGTGTCACTGTCACCCGCAATTTCTTCCGCATATCCCAGATTTATTTATGACTATGAGCGGGACAGTAGTAGCCCCCAGGATTCGGATGACTCAGATGGAAAGCCTAATATGTTAGGCATCAATCCTAAAGCGTACAAAAAGTCTCTCATGAAGAGATACCGTAAGTTTGAAACAAAAACAAAACACATAAGAAAAAAAAAGCATTTTTATTAGCAACACTTCCGTGTCTTCTTCTATCTGTAACTAATTATTATTATTATTATTGATTGGTCCATAATAATTCCTATGATTATTGGGGACTTGAAAAATCCAAGTCATTTTGTCCTTTGAAAACATGTGCTTTTTCTTCTTCCTCCATTCATCTCTCTTGGTATTATTTTTACAGAGCCGGAAGCGCTTGTATAAATATTAACATTTATTTACCATGGAACCTTTCTCTCCCACTATTTTTCTATAAGTTCAATGCATTTAGGTTGAAAATTAGCAAAATTGGGGTTTTTCATACTTTTTTTTCTCCTTAACTCATTTTTTCAAGGAAACAAATTATTGTACCTCAACTTTTCCTCCTCTCTCAGACAGTAAATATCATTTGTCATGTATCATCCCATAATCTCCTCTCTACATTCGGATGAGTTTAGAAGGAAATATTTCCTAGGAAATCCCATTTTAAATATCGTCCTCCTCTTTTTCTCCCCATTATTCTCATGATGATTTTGTCCACGTGCTTCATATTATGGATTTTCATCCGGCTCCATTTCTATATAAGCTTTTTGGTACAGAAAATATAAATGTTTTCACTGCAATTCTACTATAGAGAAAATCACGTGTGTGTGTGTAAATATTCTTGTTTATTATTGATAGAATCCTATAGGCTCTAATATTTTGAAGGTCATTTATCATTAGTGGCTGGCCCTCTCCTATAATTTCAATTAGAATAATAATTAGATCAAAAGGACGGACACTCCGGTTTGGAAGAAATTTCCGGGAAAAACTTGAATCCAAAAATAGTAGGTAAAAAATGAGTAATGATATAGTAAATTACCAGGGCTATTGTATTGGAACTAAAAGTGGAATTTTTAACATAACAAAACCTTCCAGTCTACTTCCTCATCTCCTACTCCCATTCAAATACCTCTCACGCTATATATATTCTTGTTGTATAGTAATAAAAGTTCCAGTCATAAAAACTGACTAAAACATGGATTTTTTTGTGAGGAAACGGATGACTATTCTTTCTCTTCCACTCTACAGCACACACATACACACATTTGTCCTACTGTGTTAGTTTTTAGTTTATATACGGAACTTTGAGAAGAAGCTGACTACTTTTGGCTCTTAAGCATTTAATGTAGAAGCTAGAACTTGTGGAATCCTTCCGAGTTGTATGAGTCCTATAATTGTACCAAGTGCAGGGCTTATCACTTTTATCACGGTCAAATGACATAACCTTTACCAAAGATTTTACTCTCAACATACATAAATCCATATTTTGTCTCCAAGTCACAACACTTTTCTCTCCCTCTCTCTCCTTCTTACAATGTTTCCTCATAAAAATCCTCTCATTTCCACATATTCCGCTTCTTCTTCTTCTTCTTCTTCCTTCATCAATGAAAAAATATCACGTACGGAAAAGGATTTTTTAGCACTTACTCTTTTACGAAAACAAAACTTGTACGCTCCACCAAAATCCTAAACACAGAAATCTTCATGTATAATTTCCTTGATAAGACCAAGATATTGAGAACATTCAAGTTGAAGTCTCTTCTCTATGTAAATGTCAAAGCCACAAACGTAGGAAAAATTATTAGAGTGTATAAGAAAAGGATTAAAAAAAAATTAATTCGCAAAATAGAAACTTCCTTCAAGCTTCCACAATATACTTATATATTACACTACTACTACTACTAAGTATCCTTGAAAAGGGGCCAATTGGTCGAACATAAAAATTGGTACGAAAATGAAACGGGATGAAACAGAAAGGCTTTGGAGTTTGACCAAATGAGGAAAGTAAAACTATATAGGAGTAAAATATAGGGGAAAAAATCTTTTCAAGTTGAGGCATCCACTAGAGAAAGAGAGAGTATACATTTACATATACATTTATAAAAATATATATGTATCCTTAGTTTTAGTATATGAGAAAAAAAATCCGCTTTACATACATGTGAACAATATGTGAGCAGGTACGGGTAGCTCTTTCTTATCCTTCTCAATTTATGTATATAAAAAATAAATAAAAAATAAAAAGAGGAGCTCTAGCAAGCTCTATATTGTTCAACCAACTATGTTGGTTACACGCTATGCTAAGTTTTTGATGGTTCTTGGATAGTGGTTAGTGTGTACGATTCCTCTCATCATCATCTTCATCGGATGAAACGAATGGGATGTGTCTCTTGTTTCTCTCTCTCTCTCTCTCTCTCTCACAACATTGCATAGTAGAGAGCACATGCACTGTAGTAGAGTCTATAAGAGAACATGAGACTCGGCTGCAGTTGAACTTGGTCTAGTTTTAGCGTTGAGCTCCACTGACTTTAACTTTATCTCTCTCTCTCTCTCTCTCTCTCTCTCTCTCTCTCTCTCTCTCTCTTGAAATTACACACAGCTAATAATCACCATTTTCCTTCTCCCTACCTCTCTTTATACATGCACCCTGCTAAAAGTGCATAATCTATTGTTTTTTATTATGACACTCTCAACACGTCATCCCTTGTATACTTGAACAACTCAAATTTCCTATATCCTCACCCTTATAATTTCCTATCTCAAATCCGTCATTTTTTTCATGAGATTTTCTGCACATTTTTTTTCTACACATGAGATAAAAAATGAGGTAAAAGCGGAAAGTGGTATGGGCGTAATTAAGAGTTGACATATTATTATAGTGGACTCTAAATTAAATGCTAATCGTACAAGCTTAATTGCTACATGAACGGCTTCACTTTGTGCGAGTTGTAATCTTTTTGTTTTTATTACCACTTTATCAACTTTAGTTTTTTCCTATGCATTTCATGCAATTCCACATCATGTAGATATTTATAGATGAAAGTATAGTGTAAATTTTGTGGGAAAAAATTTTTCTCCAAATTTTTTTTCAGATTCAAAAAAAAGAAGAAAAATTCAATTTATTGCGGACTGTCATGTCGTAGTCGTCTATGAGTGAGAGTTATATAGATAAATGGGGATGGCTCTCTTGTTCTGAGAGAATATAAAAACCTGTGAGGTGTGTAGTAAATAGTAGTATAAGGGGATGGAGCAGGAGCCATTGAGGATAATCATTATTTCAAGTGGTGGTATTTTTTTCCACAGTACAAAAGTAAACATTGTGGCTAACACTTGGTTAACTTCCAACAATGCCCGCTTTAATAACTCCATTTACTAGCACCAATTGTACAAATAAATTAGAGGTACACATGAGAAAAACTACTATAAATTGTTCACAATTGTCATGTATGAATACATTGATCATGTTCCTCACTTCACTTTTTTCTTTCCTATAATATACATACATGTGCAATTAGCATCACATTAATATTCTTACTATGTTTATTACACATGGTTTGTTTTATTTGACGGATTTTTTCCCCTACTATATTATAGTGCTTTTACAGCACTATACATAATCATCATGGAAATAATAATAGACACGCAAATTCTACACCTTATTCTCTCATTTGAAAAATATCTATATAGCAAGAACAGTTCCATTTCCACGTATTTATCTATTTGTATTACTTACATCACACTCACAGCTCCTGTGGAATATACATAGGTGAACTTCAATTTGTATTAGCTTGGAAAAAAACTCAGAGAGAAGGACATACGAGATTTTATATTCACTGGAAAGTCTACATATATGTACGAGATGTGTAACTAAAATGAGAAAAGTTTGTCAAACAAGTATTTTTAGAAAATTTATATATAAATACGTTTCTACCTTATAAATCAAACTCAACACATTTTTCCCTTTCCTTTTATAATAATACATACTAATAATGGAAAGTTGTTCCAGGGCCTCCACGAATAAATTTTCATTTCAAATCCTTCCAACTCCCATTTTTTTCTAGCCAATTCCACCAAGTTTTCCAAAGAGCCCATGTATACACACAAATTAAATGCACTAAAAACGCACATGCTTTTAACAATAATTCCATCTTTATCAATTTATAAATACATTCAAGTACAAATAATAATCATATTGTAAAAATTTTACACATCGTCGGCTAAAGTGCAAACGTGGCTATAATTATTTTCCTATAATCGTTATGGGAAAATCAAAATTATAGCCCCTTTTGCACTTTAGCCGACGATGTGTAAAATTTTTACAATCGGCAATTTTTACGTCGGCTAAAGTGCAAAAGGGGCTATAATTTTGATTTTCCCATAAGGATTATAGGAAAATTATAGCCACTTTTGCACTTTAGCTGGCCACATGTTGAAAAAATTTGAGAGTAATTAGTATAAAAATAAATAAGAAAAATAAGGAGGAGATTATTTGAGGGGCAAGGAAAGATTTTCCAAGACATTACTCATACAAGGACGGCTCCCTACATACAAAAGTTACTATAATAATAATTCTCATGTGAAATGCGCTCCTGACCGGAAATAACCCTTTCACTTTTATATATATGATTGTCTGATAGGAAAAGGATAACGCATACAAAAATATTGCAAGTTTTGTAGGAAAAATCCTTTTTACACCTTCCCACTTATTACTACTACTACTACTACTACTACTACTACTACTACTATTGTAGTACATACATACTGTGCCAGTGCACTCCACTGCAAATATTTTA
>JAQFXU010000386.1:0-57219 GCA_034693705.1 Spatulosminthurus flaviceps | reverse complement strand
ATTTTGTTTTTCCCATAACGTTACTAAAATTATAGCGCCTTTTGGACTTTACCCGACGAAATGATGTTATCTAGTTAGTAAAAATTCACAAGCATTATAGGAATTTTAGTAGTTCATATCTCCTAGATTTTCTTCAACCTGATTCACGCTATATACAGGCAGAATTTTATTTTCTCTTGCACGATTGATGTGCAGCGAGCCTGAACAAAGTGAAATACTACTCACTCATAAAGTCAAGGAAAATTGGTTCACACTCGACACGTCCAAGTGTCGCAGTAAATTCTCATTTCTTTCTACATTTCCTGTCTTCACTTTCTCTCCTCCATCCCATTCCTTATGCACACGTTCTTGACTTGATGAAATCTCTGATTACTCCCTCCATTCAGTTTTAACTCTACATATTTCACTTAGATTAGTTTTTTTTCTCACTACCAAAAAAAACTTCGGAAATAAGTAGTTACGCTCCTACCATTTTTCTATATTTTACTTGCTACTACTCTCAAAAATAGAGAGAAAAAGCTCCGACGAACTAAGTATTTTGTACGAGTGTCAACGCTCTTCCTGGATACTTGTTCCAAAAAAAAGCAAGAGACAAAAGGGCTTAGCATTATTCACACCTCCTTTGAAAAGTAATTACGAAAGAATCCATCACTCGCATATGCATGCACCCAAGACCTAGCCTTGCTTCTTTTCATTTAGATCGTAGAAAACTTATTAGTTTTAACTTGAGCTGATCCCCCAAAAAGGAACAAAGATCCTGTAATTTCTTCCGTCGTTCTTTATTTCCTGAGCACACAAAAGTGTTCCCTTGAATAGTCAGCAACTGTCTTAAGTGGCGGGCTCAAGACCCAACAACCAGCATTAATTAGACAAAATATTTTTTCCACAAACGTGAGAGAATACACGAGGTTTTACAAACTACACAAAAATATACTCGGGCCTATACCTCCATACACATATAGCTAAGCTATGCACGTAAGAAGAACTTTAGCCCTTACTGGCGTTAATTCATGATTACCAGAGGGATTTAAATAGCGTTCTTCCTTTTCATTTACTAACATGAACCTTGACGGGAAAAGTAACAAATGTACCTTAGTTCGTACTTACTTTCTGAGAAAAGTAATCATTACAGACTTTATATAATGTATAGGTAGAGCAAGTAAAATGCAATGCTACGCTCCACATCACTTGCATAGTTACATTCATTTGTATATAGAAAGTATAGAAGTAGCTGGGAAAGGAATGAAATAAATGATTTACTTGTAGAAACTCAGCCTCTCTCTCTCTCTCTCTCTGACTTGCTACGTTCTTCTGTGTTCTGTCTAGCCAACATGGATGGGCCTGGATGGCATAGATGTAGTAACAAGAGAGCAATATAAACTGGTGGTAGTTCCTACTTAAGCCAGGAAATTTTTAAACGAATAGCTTTCCATGAATACGAACAATTTTAATGGAATGTTTAATTTCGACTTCAATAATAAAGACTCGGGTGGTTGGAAAGCTTTTTCTACATCCAACACTACTACGTACTAAAGGTATGTATACGTAGATACAGGAAATTCTAGTAGTATGGTGGTTAGACCTACACACACACACACACGCTTTCATGCCCTCTTACCACGGAAAAAGAGTCTGTTCTTATGTTGTATGAACTCCTTTCTTTGGCAACTTTCTCGTCCCACTTGGAGGTTTAGTCATATCTGAGAGGATACAAGGGAGGAAAAGTCTCCAAAAGAGAGAAAAGCGTGAGGAAGGGAAAGACCATTTATAGGTATGCATATTCACATGTATTTATATTCATTTGTATATGTATGTACATATACAGACACATATATTTTAAAAAACCTTTCAGAAACCTGAAAGTAGGGAAAGATATTTGGAGAGTCGACTTATAGCAGAAGTAAGAAACCAAACCGTGTAAGAAAGTATAGGGAAAGATGCAATTCATGTAGGCACTCAATAAATTCAAGCTGTAACCTGCACAGTAGTTCTATTATTGGTTTTAGAATTTTCATTTGATAAGAATTGTTCCAGGGAAAATTATGGAACTACGGGGAAGATAGAGAGAGAGAGAAGAAAGGTTGAGAGGCGGAGTTACTCTGGTTAGTGAGGCAGTATCTACATTTACACACGTCATACCAGGGATGCTATAATGGAAGACGACTTTGACGAGGCAAGATCAAAAGAGAAAACATGGTTGCCACCCATTATCTCTGACATTTATCATAAACCCAAGTCGACCATGCAACTGCACGCCAAACCAACTTCCTATTTCAACACACACTCCATCCTAAAAGAAACCACACACGCCTTCATGCAGTTCACATAGTAATAAGTAGCGATAGTACTTGAGAGGAGCAGTAGCCCCTGTACAAAGTTTCAATGAGCAATGTAACCATGGAAGGTAGCTGGCCTCTAAGTATTTGCTTTTCCTACAGTTATTTATTTCGATCAGTGCCGTTTAATTGGTTCAAGTTGGTTACAGACAGACCTTGGTTACACAAACACAAATAAGCCACTACGGGTTGGAAACGTCCTGGTAGTGTATAGGGGCTTAGAGTAGTATGGAGATCTCTCACTGGCTCCCAACATTGCGGTTCCTTTCCCTACGAATCTTCCCGTAGCTGCTAATATGAGTACTATAAATATATATGTATGAATATACTATATACAAATATACGCATGTCTCTATATTACGTGGGAAGAGTGAAAGCAACAACTCTTACATAGATTATAAGCCCGTGTGTAGGTACATAAATGGAATAATATGTGCGCCTTGGGACTTGAGACGTGCCATAAATTTGCTCACTTAACGCCAATAAAACCCTCCAGTCATCTTATTAGCCACCAAAAAGTTTCCCTTTCTCTTCACCTTGGGATTCTCCAGTTAGTTTCATCTTGGACTATACGAACATAATTCTAGCAGCATGTCTAAGTGCTGTCTTCCCGCCCGTGCAGGATACTTCCATTTTTATGCACTCTGTCCTCCACTTGCTCGTCTTCCGTGGGGTTGTAAAAGGAAACAAATCATTTATTTGTCTCAATTGAATCGTCCTCTTCCCATCCTCGATGGCTTAGAAACCATGACAAGAGAGAAAGAGAGGGAAGGAGAGCTTATGCAAAAGGAAACCTCATGGATATGATGAGGGATAAAACTCACACACAAGTAATTACATCCAACACTATCATTCAATTCGACTATCACACAGGGAGCGGGGAAAACTCGTGGAATTTGTATTGAAGAAATGGAGAAGACAAGAAATAGAGAGAGTCGCTCCACATTTCTTTGGTATCATCTTTTTGTTGGATTTTAGGCCGCTTAAAAGAGCGTTGTGCGTCAAAACATATGTATTTTTGGAGAAGGTGAGACTGGAGAAGACGTAGGATAGGAAATAAGCTTGAGCTGGCCACCGCATCAGTAGAAAATATTTCCTTTGATTATTTTCCATAAAACTGTCAAACTGATGATAAATGAGAGAATTAATTAAAACCATTAAACTCTTAATTTCCTGAGAACTTTCTTCCAAACCAATTAAACTTGTTACGTAAGGTCTCTGACAGAAATCCTTTTACGCGTCTTATCCTATTTACTAGTTGTAAAGTTGTAAAGCGGTTTTTCCAATTTCCCTTTAATGAGCGTAAACATTGACTTATGCGGAGGCTCACACAGTAGCTCTTCCATGCACAGAAGCAAAGTGAAGGGGAAGGAGAAAGAAGACCCAGTGAAAGTGAGGGAAGGAAAAAAATCTTCAATCCCCACGCTTACACACACATACACGTTCACGTCAATCTAGCCGTAGTGGCATCAACTCCAATAGATGCAACCCGTGGTTTCAATTTTCCTTAAAGTCAGCTCCAAGTTATCTTCGTTTGCTTGTGGTCTCTTGCCATTTTCTTATGTGTAATATCTTCCTACTTGCTCCTCCTTCCCTTATAACTTGTATTCCTTCTAAGAAATTTAATTAAGGCGATAATACGTTTCTCTTGTAAAATATGTTCGTAATTTTGACGAAGCCATTGAATCAAAGTAGGAATAATGATCCCTTCTAGCTTTCTCAGACATACACGCACATACATATCAACTAGTTTGCATAGACCTAACCCTTGTGGAACTATGCCATATCCAAATATCTTTTCTTTCGAAGCGACTCTTCTTATTAGTATGGCTAATCCCTGTGCCTGCAAGGAATTGATTAGCAAGAGAGAGAGAGAGAGAGGAAGATGAAAAAGAGGAAGAAGGAATAAAAGAGAAGAGCTACGAATACTTACAAGAAATACTTGCCTTGAGCAAGAAATGATTCAATTTTTCCTTTCATATCTAATAATTAACTCTGGTGAATACTCTCATATATCGACCTTGCAAACACTAATAGTATAATCCTTATATTACTATGAATCCAGCTTTTGCTTGATCTATGGGTTGAAAATTATTTTGGGACTTGGATTCATCCTAAAATTTCAAACGACTTGCTACTTAAGGCTAACAACAATACCAACAGATCTGAGGCAATTAGTTTTCATAAAGCTTCACTACACATTAATGTAATAGGATTGATAGGAAAATCTTCGTCAGAAGATGGGATAGCATTTTCGAACCTCATCTCAAAGTGTTTCATAAGAGTGTTGAATGGATTTCTTCTTAAAAAATTGTAATTTATAACTTATTACTACTACTTAGGGTTAATTATGTTTATGGAGCTTGTAAACACTTGTCCGGTAATGTGCCACCCTGGAAGCTCCCCCGATGGCTAATACAGCCTGGTCAACTGCCTCACGGCTAACTGCCAACCCGGATGCTTGCACGCTAAAAAGCGGACTATTTCCGCGCTTGGTAACCGCGCTGTGTTGGCCAACAGACCCGATGGCCTAAAACCCCGATCATCCTAATCCAGCACACAAACTGACGTTTGCCTTCATGGTCATCTGCCACCTCCAAGACCTGGACCTCATTTTATTTCTACTATTTATTGCTTACTACCATGATGTTTCCAATGCTTAGTATATTTAATATATTTTTTACAATTATTAGTTGGCCAGGGGGCTCCTCGGGGGGAAGCTCTCGACGTGCAATTCCTCAAGGAACCATGCGATGTGCCGATGTGCTTGTCAAGCCACAGGGAATAAAAAATCACAAGAGTAAAATTTGATAGAAAAATGTCGGCGGTGGCAGTTTGAAAATTTGTAGACCAGTCAAACACTCTGGAGGCTCTGTTATACGAACACTACAAGACTGTAGTATTGGCAACTAAACTAATAATAAACAAGCACAGTCTAATAGGTTGACAGTGGTGGTCGGTCTGAGGTTTTCACTGTTGTGGTTTTAATACCGTCACTTTTGTCGTGGTTTAATTTTCATGTGCCGCAAGGATGGGAAAGATTGCCCTGAGCGAAACACAATTTCAGCAGGAATTTTGACTGCCATGGTTTTGAGCTGTTACTTGGCTGGTTAAGTTAGAAGTAGAGCAAAAACCTGCGGTATAAAACATTCTGGACATCCACCTAACTTACTCCCAGAAAAGTCAGGTAGTGAGGTTTAGAATGACGCGACAAATGAAGTTCGTACCACACGACAAAAGTGACGGCATAAAAACCACAACAGTAAAAACGCCGGATGGCCGGAATTAAAAATAGTCATTACTTCAATTACTCTCTAATGAAATTATCTGATTTATTTGAACAAAAATTTCATTTAATTTCCCCCGAACTGCTGGAGTAATTTATGAGCTCATTCCTTACAGGTAAGTACATGATTTTTACTGAAACATTATTTCAACGAGGGAACTTCCCCAATACCTAAATGTTAAATCGTCAAGCTAAATGGATACTCATTGATTCGGAAGGATTTAATTTTTTATAAAATTTTAAATGAAATGGTGCATTAGGCTATATTTTCTAAAATGATTTGAAATCTCCTTTGCATCGGAGATTATTTCAAAAGCTCTCCCAGTTCTCCTTCGGCTTGAGATTTTCCCTAAATATTTCAGCAGTCTACATTACAGTCCTAATTTCCAACCTTTTTCATCAACTTGTAATTTCCTCCGAGGTTTTCACCTAATCTATGGGAAATTGATTTTCTCAGTGCTGCTCACACTCTTGTAAAATTCATTCCATGTTGACAAACAAGTATTTCGTCAATGCCTAAATATAGCATATATTTACACAACTACAATCTACACAATATGGTGTGCATAATTTTGCCCCACTTTATTTTTAGTAACTACGCGTTCCCACCTTTATGCTTCAACTCCAATGCGTGATTACCAACCATCGGGACATAATTTCTGGGAAAATGTCTTCATTTTACTTCCTTTCCGCTCCTTATACATATTTATATCTCTGTACTTCATAACTCAGTCCGGCAAGTGAATCCGACTGCAGACTGTTTACAAGTCTTTATATCAAGCAAATATTTTGATATTATACCGACTTTTCATAGATGAAAAACGTGGGCTGAGTATATTATTAGAGGGAAAAAGGCATGTGTGTAAGCATAAACAATCATCATAAATACACGAATATTTCATGTCCAAATGTACGGAAACGAAAAGCGTAAAAAGCAATGTGTGAGAAAACTATAGACCCACGTACGCAAATAAATAAATTAGTATTTGCTTTCACTTCCAAAACTAAACATCCTCCGGAGAAACGTAGGGGGCAGGGCAATAAACCTAATCAGAGTAAATGAGCTCCGTAAATTGATTCAAGTTTAGTAGAGCAAGCATCAAAAATGTGGAACATGACAGAGGGATAAATTATCGCTCCGTCCTCATCATCTTTTCCTCCCAAGACGTTATGATCTTATGGTTTGCCCATATTACGATCAGTAAACATGAGCTTCTGGCTCACGCAATTCCAGCAATCTGCTTCCGTCTCCAAGCACCAAGTGTTGGCATAGTAGAGCCTATAGTGCTACATTTTGCACTCAACTCTTCCACATGAGCCCAGCCAATACAATAGTAGTGTGTTGGAGAACTAAAAACCCTCCTACCTCCACCACTACTTGAAAGACACCTTTAATGAAACAGCTGTGAGACGAGAGCTCCCTCGATACCTTGGCTACTCCGGGAGACTTTGGGGCATTCCAGAACCAGCTTTTTCTACTCCTCCGAGGCATTAGCACGATCAACAACTAAAGCAGAACTTACTCGATTATCATATTTCGAATGGCACGGCACAAAGTAGCCAAAACTGTGGTAATTACAAAGATTAGTGCCTTCCATTAACAGCCTCTGTTGCCCAGAGATGCTTCAGCCAACCAACCTTTCTCTTCTTGTTTCAGTCCTCAATTCACTTTCACCATAATATGCAAATCCTTAAATAACATCAACTTTATGGAATCAAACTTTGAGCAAGAATGTACTCTTGTTTGTCGAAAACTTATATCTTCTCTCTCTCTCTTTCTCATTCTATCTCTTCTCAAAGCGATTTAGTTGGTTCTAGTAAAGTCTACCTTATCAGATATATAGGTAAGGAAACAAGGAGAATGACAAATACGGGAAGACACGGCCCAACTCCACAATGCTCAAGTACCATAAATTTCACAGAATTAAATAAGGAGCAGCCTCAACCTTAATATTTATTCCTTTCATTAGAAATCGTTGTCCTCGTATAATAATTCATTCGTATGGTAGTTATTTGAAAGGAACAAAGATACACTAGTACCTTTGCCATCTGGGGTAATTGTTGATTCCGATTCTTCCACCTCCCTTCTTTCCACTTATAAATTGTGCTGGTTATTGGTGGCGGGAGAATTGAGGGGGAAAGGCATAATATATATAACCCGTAATTTCCTATACCTTCAGCATTACCGACGCCTTATATGCAATAATACCTTGAAATACAGTTCCAGTTACAAAATGAGTACATAACATGCACACTGTATATATACATAGAAATGGATGCGATCACAAAGGAACCCTTTTCTCACTCAGACTTTTCTCCTCTATACGTGTATACACAGTGTATAGTGAGAATAAAAGTATTTCAAGAGGTAGACAAGAGTGAGAAAGGGTCTATAGGACGTGGAGTTAGGAGAGAGAAAAAACAATGCTCACATTCTAATACTGAGGAAAGTGTGACTGATGAATGGAAATGCGGGAATTGAGGAGGAATGTTTTCCAGCTGGATATGGGGAAAAGATGTGTGGAAGACGAGACTGAATGAATTAAGCAAACTGTGAGAGAAAACTATTTATTAACAGGGAGGAATACTTCTCGTCTTCAAACTCTCCTTCCCATGCCTTTTTCTACAAATTAAATCTCTTCGGGTATTTGGGTCATAAGCTGATTAGTTTTTCCAGGCATTGACTTAACGGGTAACACATGTAGCGTGTCTTACTCTCTCTCTCTCTTTCTCTCCAGACACAAACTCAACCTTGGCAATTGAAAGAGAAACGAGTCGTTGAGATCTACTCGGAAAAGTGCCGTAAAGTTACGCTTGTCCAAACACACATAGGACTACGTTATAAAAGTTCCTGTTATTTATTGCGCCCGAACCACAACACGTTCCTTATGACAACGTAGGGCTAACCCTGTGTAGATATGAGTTACGTGTGGTAAAGTGTTGGTGTGTTCGTCGGAGGAGGAGCAGTTTTCAAAAGCATACAACTTTACGAGTCTTTTATACAATCAAGCTTAGATGAATTTTCAGCGGAATTAACACAAGGAGTATAATATGCTGCAGAAAGCCCCAATGACAAATTCATAGCTAATGAATCGAGCCTGTCGGCATGAAAACAGAGAGAGAGAGAGAGTTAAAGTTCATATTTGTATTCACGTACTTACTTGCCTTCCAGGGAAACAAACAACATCTAAACTTCTCTGTTTCTCTCATTTGCATGTGTAATTGGCGACTCCTGGATTAGTAAATGATCTCTTGTTTCTGTGGCTAAACAAACCCAAGTACGGTGATTCGTATCTTTCACAGTAGCACCAAAATATTATCTCACTCTCTCCTCCTCCCTTTCCTTATGCACAGAGCTGGAACCATGCATTCCTATAAACACAGACCAAATAAAAGAAAAACCAGAGGATGCAGAAACAAGGCCAGGATTGCATAGGCTGTCCTTCATGCATTTATAACAACACGAATATGTACATAGCTAAGCCTATTAGCCCAGCACTTCACCAATGTCGCTTTCTCCTACCCACGAGGGTTCGGACTCTGGTTCGAAGAGACAGGTCCCTCCATTCCCCTCTACCTCTAAATGCTCTACATAGATTTGTATAGCTCGGGGCTATCTTTATCAAACTTTGCAAAAGCAAGTGAGTAAAGTTGGCTCTTCTGTCTGCTAGCATACCAGCAAGGGAACAACACTGATGGTATGCATTAGCTATACTTCAATGTATGAGTACTTTCATCGTTCATCCCCAATAATCATTGTTATGGGCGTATTTTCCAAGGAAATTCCCAATCATCCAAAATTTCGAATAACTTATATCGACAAGAAATATTTATGTAAGTACTAGCTGAAGAACCAACAGATGATGGAAATCTTGAATGCCTAGCATCCCATCCATTGATGTGAGCATTTGAGGAGAAGAAATATCATCGGCAGTATAATACACTCGAATGAGCCTCAGCCCCACAAGAACATAATGCCATTTGCCAGTAATGGCCGCAATGGCAGTTTTGCAAAAGAACACACACAAATCTACACACCATATACAAAAATCGACCTTAAAATCCACAACTTGTCTACCAGACTGTTAATAACAGGGTAGAAAAAACTTCCCTGCCAGGTTCGCAGGAATATACATACCTTCAAATAGAAAATTTAGAGGATGACTCTCTACATTCACATACGCTTCGAAACATTCTCGTAAAAAAATAGTAAGCTAAGACTCTGAGCTGTTTTAATAGCAGTAACAAATACTACCACTGCACAGATGGTATAGTCTCAGCTGGGATTTTTATAAACTCCTACTACCACTTCTACATGACCCAATGTTGTCCTCGTTTTTTCTTCTCCTAAAGCTCAAATGCATATAAGACCAGACAAAGTTTACTCAAAGACAAAGAGTCATAGCCGAATATATTTTATTGTATTAAACCCCCCCAAAAAAACTCTTGGTTTTTGTGTACACAGCCCCAGCTACTCTCTCTCTCTCTCTCTCTCACAGCATTAATTCCATCCATAACGCATAGTCAGAGCAGTGCAATGAAGCGGAAGATTTGTTGTCATTCCTTGGCATTACCATCACATCTTGACAGGGAAAACAAGTATGGCAACAAAGAAAGCAAAACCATGTGGCTATTTTCTTGATCAATTTTTTTAACTCCCACCAATCCCTCGTACATATGCTCAAGTCCTGCTCCCATATAAGTACACATCTACGTCTACTGCTTACATGCCATTTTTTCCCTTCACCCATCACATCACTTTGTCTAGCCATAGTTCCTTACATCCCCTCCAATATCTAATCTAACCATCTCCCTTGTACTACTTTTACACAAGTCTTCCTCAACGCATGCATACACATACTATATATGTATGTATATAGATAGATAGAAAAACACGTACACGAATTAACTTCCCCCTTCTCTTCAAGGAAATACGCTTTGGAAATGAGATAACCATTTCCATTGAGAAGAATCAAGTAGACAGTATAGTTGTAGGAGAAAAAAAGAAGTAGGGGGAAATAGTTTCCGATAGATAGAGAACGAGAGGGAGAGAGAAGAAGAAGAAGAATTGAAGACAGCACACATGTTAAGGGAACTAGGAGAAGTCCGCCTGTCTTATTCGCTTAACTTATTCTTGCCTTTCTTTAGGTTGAGTAAGGGATCTTAATTATAAGTATTTTTTCATTATTCTGAAAGCAAAGTCAGGTCAGATTTTCTTCTGCTCTTGCACATACAAACTTTTATGCTCTGAATATACCATTACTCCTATTACTACTAATGCGTCCATTTGACAAGAAGCATTTGTATTAAAATCTCTATGTATATTTACGGCTTAAGAGAGCTAAGGAAACGGGAATCCTTATAGTTTTTAAGGACAACACCCATGCAACTATATACAAGTATGCATATATTTATAGTGCTAGTACTACAGAAAGTATGTAGAAGCAAAACAAATATGTTTTAGGTAGATAATCATATCTACATTTATGTCTAGTCGACCACTTCCTTTCATTTGTAGGCTAGAAATTGTTGTAGCTACATAAGCCAAGTATGTAAGTACCAAAACAGTTTTTTTCTGTTTCTAACAAGTCGGCTGTTTTTAGTAGGAGAGGAGAAAGTATTGTTCTCACACAAGGGCTGTATATAGTGTTGGCCATCATGCAATGCATTAATGCCCAAAGTTTGCTTATGTTTGCCTTTGCTATTAAATGGGACTACCATGTTTGTTTGATTAATTTACTTGTTATTTCACTAATACGAGAGGCCGTGGTGGAGGCAGGACAAGGTAATGTGATAATAGGTTTATTGCTCTGGCTGTTCATGACACCCCAACATGATTCCCATCATTATAACAATGATTTCATCAATTAAAGACCGTTTAGTCCATCAGTATAGCAATGTAATTTTCCTGAGCATTATTACGGGGCCGGACCGAAAAGTTTCAGCATTTAGTCTCCATAGTTTTTGTTAAGGTTTAATATTCATATTTATGAGCTTCGTATAGGGGAAACAATGTACAATGTGTAGGAAGTTAGTTATATGTATAGTACTCTCATGATGAGACATGCGTTCCTCCTCAGGGTGGCTTAAATTATAAAGGAGTAAATATTTCTAGACAATTTCCTTCGAGAATGTTTCACAAGTTTGGGGATTGTTGTGTTGGAATTTTAGGATGAAATCAACTATATGGGAGCACTTGGTGGGCTCAAATGAGGATTTATTTTGACAATAAAATGCCAAAACTTGTAAGATCACCTGAATGAAGTACACTGAAAGAAAAAGTTCACTCGGTCCATTCAGAGGTCTTTAGGTATGTGTAAAGGTTGGAAAGTTGCAGGTATCTTCAGGATAAAGGTTAGGAGTAACGAGGACGGACGGAAGCCTGAGAAAAGGAGTTGTATTGTGAAAATATAGCTAAGCAAGAACCAAAAGGTTTCTACCCATACTATTCCCTAATGAAATTGCAGCAATGACCCAGACAAGCTTGATATAAGATAATGGACTGAAGTACTTCACGAATTTTCAATCTAACAAAGAGCAAAGAAGAAGAAGAAGAAGAAGAAGAAGAACGGAATAAGATACAGAGAGAGAGGAAAAGCTAAGAAGGAGAGGAGAGCCAAGAAGTTGGCTGTAAGTATTTTCATATACAAGTTGGTTCAAAGTAAAAGGCCGACTCTACCATACAAGGATCCTCACTAAGTCCTAGGTATTTGTTCGCTCTAGCTCTTAAATGGAGAATCCTCTAAAATGCCGAGTTCCTAGACTTCCCTTTCCAGATTATTATTTAATTTTCTATTCTCAAAATTGATCTTGCATGTAGATATCAAATCAATTGCAATCCCTCCAATTATTTCCAAGCACTACTCTCTCTCTCTCTCTTTCTTTCCCCATCTTCATTTTTTATGTACAAAAGAAGTTTTTTCTTTCTTTAGACTCATGTATCAAGACAAGAGTAACGATGTGCAATGCACTGCAGAGAATGGGAAAGACAAACATTTTCATTGATAGAGGACACATACAGTGGAGAAGGGAATGATTGGAGGAGAAAGTCTATAAAGTAGATATCTGAGAGAGAGAGAGAGAGTCAGTATAAGTGTAAAAGAACCTTGAAAGATGACGACGAAGAAATTGAAGGAAGGGAACTAAAGGAAATGTATGAGTAGTAGTAGATCAAGTCAAGAAACTAGTTGAAGTAGGAGGAACAGGATGAAGAACAAGAAGTATTTCGAGAAGAACTAAGAAGTAGCAGAGAGAGAGAGCCAAAGAGAAAAAAAGAGAATTGCTGAAAATAGTTTGCAAAGAAAACTGCGCAGATAATATTGAGAAGAAATATAGAGTGAAATATATTGGAGTAAACATTTTACCTATCAACCGTTCTGGGAACCAGCCTGGGACAAGTATCTATGGTCATTCTTTGAAACTTACCCACCACACAGTAGTATTACGCCAATGGTCTTGTATTAAACTTTTACCATGTTTTCCTTTCCATGCCAACAATATATCATTAGAAGACTCCAGTCACTCTCTCCCTCTCTCAAGCTCTCAACGAAAAGCTCAAGTTCTCGGGTTACTACTCGAGAGGAGCAGCTCCTCCTCAACCACTTAGCGATAGCTAGTTGCTAACATGGATGTGAAGGAGCCAAGAGAGATAGTGGAAGAAGGAAACGAAAGAGAGAGAGAGAGAGAGGGGGTAAAAAAAGGAGAATTCAAAAATAAGGAAACAGATCCAGCATTGTAAATATGAACTAGTAGACAGTCCTTCTTGCAAAGAGCAATACCCAATCCGATTATCTTTCATGGAGAAATAAGATGCAGACAACGTTTTCCTTTCTCCAACTGTGGATTGCGTCAACTTCTCCTGCTGCTCTTCCCATGGAAACACTATTGAAGCAATATTATAAGACTTCTAGAATGAGAGTGTGTAACTTTGTACTTGAGAATCATGTCATGGAAAAGTAAAGGCACATGACTCAACACAACAAGTCCGTGCTATGGAGACGGATGAGGAAAAGCAAAGCTTAGGCTCTTCACAATTCCCTCTATTTTCACTATTAGTTTAATACGAACGCAGGCATATGTAACGTAGACAGAGAGAGAGAACACTAAAACACTACTAATGGTCTCCCCTCCTTTCCTTCGTATTAACAAGTTTCTTGTCAATATGCAATCTCCCTTTCTATAAATCCATCTCTAACACTTCAACATAAAATCTTAGTAAACATATTTTCATCGCTTTCCTCCCACAATGACTACAAATAATATCCATCAATTCCAACCTTTTCATCTTGTCGAAAGATTCTCAGTACGTATCACCAAGGTTCCACTATCTCTCTCTCTCTCTCTCTTTCCATCTCAAGTATTCCTTCCCTTGAGTTCAAGTTCCCCACACTAAAATTAGTAGAGGCAGATAGAGAATCTTGTGCAAAAGTTAAACCGGCAAAGTATTCCTTCCTTGTTATAACTTGCAACATGGTATTCATCTTAAAGTATCTTCTTCATGCCTTGGTTTTTCCCATAACGACCCCCTTAGCTCCAGCCGCTCACACTATCCTAACCCGCTGTCAATATTCTCTCTCTCTCTCTTCTAATAACATTCGCTCCGATAATTTTCAAACAAGTGCCAAGACTCTGTTAAAAGCAAAATTCAATTTTTGGTCTCGCCTTAGAGTTTTGGTGCTGGAGATGAGTAGACATGGTGAATGCATGGCTGTTGAGCAAATGGTTTTATTATTGCATTATCTTGAAATGTTACACAACAAAAACTACAAGTGTACTTACTCTGTGTAAATGAACTCCACATCACTTATATCTTCTTTAATTGAATCCAACAAATTTTAGGCTTCCGGACAATCACGTACTCTGGAAATGTCTACTGGTCTTGTTCGTTGTTAGACCAAGTGCTATAACTCCCAGCATTGCTCCTCCAGCTATTTACTGGGAACCAACTATGTACCATTTTCACTAGGCATGTGCCAAGTTGACAACAACCTCTCAACGCTTGTAAATTCAAATAACCCATTACGTAAATGTAGGACTACATGGTAACCAATTTCCAAACTAACAGCCTTCTATAAATGAATTTACGACCATGTAAAAATTAAAATCCTTTTTCCATTCATTTTCTGACTTGATGGATTTCATTTCCACGTCAACACAGCAAGTCACTTACACACTCCCAAGTATGTAATACAATTAAAATAATTACAGATTTTAAAGGTAGCAGCCATCCTGTGGTTGCTACCTTTAAACTTTCAGACTCACTTACATAGTTACAAGGCGCCTTGGCTTTTAGTCTCAGCGTATTAAAAAACAAAACTCATATTCACAGTTAACCCATTTCTCCCGAGGGCAATTGTAGCTAACAAATTTGCAGCCGGAGGAGCACAACGTAGGGGCTCGCCTACGTTTGTTTCAATTTACAGCGCAGCGGCGCGGTCAGCGGCAGCAAGCTTAGGGTCAATGATACAGTCAATATACCATATCTGGATCGGAACTTCTGAAGAAAATCAACTTAGAAATGCAGCGCGCGGACCAGTTTAGTGACACTTTCTTGGTAAAATGGGGTGTTTATACTCGGATTCATACCCGTAGGTCTGACAGAGTTTCTTATTCTCCTACATCCGTAGTTCACCTCGTCCAGGGATTGCTGGTGATAGTCAAATCTAGTCCTCAAATGTCCAGCTCCTTCCGAGTGCAACCGTCCTTCCAACTCTCTCCATACATTCCGCAACAGCCAGTAGTGGTGGGCTTATCTGGGTAGATCGAATCCGTGCCATTCCCTGGCCGAGGCCAGGTACTTCACCACTGGACTGAACTGGCTGTTCTAAACTTTCTTGGTACTCCTAGCTCGCTCATGGGTGGGTACCAAAATGCTTTCTATGTGTATACTTAGGAAAATTGCCGTCGTTGAATATTTCCTAAGAAGAGAAATAAGGGCTCAGGTTTCTATGTCGGTGCATTTACGTTGTTGCTCGGAGAATGGACTGAAAGGAGGTACTTTCTTTGGGTGTAAAAATAGCCTATGAGTTAGGATAGTGCTTTCGCAACTACTTTGCAGATGTGCATGTTGGCTGTATGCATGCACATTAGCGTTACCGTAGAGATTCTTAAATGAGTAAAGCGGACGGGGAGGAGAGATATGGTGAGGAAGAGTGCCAAGAAAAACCTTGTTTATATAAACTTCGCTAGAAAAACGAACCTTCCACATGTATTAGTGTCGTTGTAGTTTGCCTGTAGTAGTAGTAGTAGAACTGCAGCTGCTGCTGATAGCGAGAGTGCAAGCAAACCCATAAATGCATTATGTATATCATGGTTGTTGGTACATACACAAGTTCCAAGAGTGCTTTTACACACATGTGGAGGAGGCATAAGACACGTATGCATACAGACAAAACCTTATAGCAGTGACTAACGATATACGTGACCCCTAGAAATGTAAGCTGCTGCTACTCAAGTTACACAGATAAACCATTCAAGCTCAAATAAATGTTGACGTTTTCCGAAACCATGAAAAATGAACTTGATTCATATCTAATCAAGTGTGACGTATGATCAAAATAAATAATATGAGAAAAGGCAAGGAAGCTAGCATAATGGCGGAAAATTTTGTGGCGCTGAAAATTCTTTCACGCTACTTCTCATTTGCACATGTTTCCAGGAGGCTCAGTGGAATCAACTGCCTCAACTTTGCTTGAATCTGCCTTGTTTTTTCTTTCTTTCTTTTCTCGCTCTCTCTCTCTCTCATTCTCCTACACTCACTAACTCACTCTCCTGCCATATTTATGCATATGATGGAATGTTGAGTAGGTTTTGGTGTGGAAAAGAAAAAAAAAGTTTTTTTAAACCAGAGAGAGAGAGAGGAAGGCAGCTAGAGTGAGAGAATGAAACATTTGGAGTATAGAAGCAAGAAGCCAGACCACTTTAAAATTCCCCTTGCTATGTAGGAGCTCGATAGGAAGCCACAAAAAGTCTGTTCACCCCCTTTTTTCATAATTAAAAAAACTTGCTATCGTTTCACTTACAAATGAGAACTTTTTACAAGTTGGCAGCTTTCCTGTGAAAACTAATGGAAAGCTCATAATAATATTCTATGCCTTTAGGACTCAGCCCTACAAATACATATACACAACTTTATCAACTTCTCTCATCATCCGCCTCAAAAATGCATCAACTTATGTGACATGAGGACACTCGCGCATCATCCCAAAGTCCACGAAAATGCATGTAAATACATAGCGTACGTGAGAAAAATCTCGCCCACTTTTATATCTTGTTTGGATTTCCGCTTAAGAAAATATTATGTCCAGTCCAAGTCCTCAAATTACAACCTTCCCTCATCATTTCATCACTGCTTTCCTCCATTTTCCCACCCACTCCAAACACCTGCTTCATTATTATGGGCCAGAGTTATTGCTTGTACGAGTCTCCAAAAGCTTTCTCTTTCCTTTCTTTTCCTTTCCTACTTTTACTACGGAGTCAAATCTGAAGACGTCATGTGAATTCGAAACCAAAAATGTATGAAATGAACTTTCTATGACTAAAGATATATGAATTTTAATAGCTCTATTTTACATGATACATGCTTGATAATTCCTCACATAAATATGGACAAAATTTACATGGACAGTATTGCTACTATGTACTACCTACTACTACTCCCACCTATAAGAAAATTAGCTAGGAAAATTTCAAAGATTCTTGAAAAACGTAGAAAATGTACAGAGGCTTTTAGTGGATACTAAGACATTTTATGCGTTTCATGACCCCCTCGTAAGCCTGGTACGTGGTGGAAAAGCTTTAAAGTTTCATACACATTGATGTCATAAGTTCATAAAAGCAGGTTCTGACATAAATGGAACTTTCTTCCTGGGAAGGAGAAATATGAAAGGAATAGAAAATTTATAGAAGGCTCATATAATATATGTATTGGTTGATTTAGAATAAAGAGCACACAGCATGATGTATATGTAATGGTGAATGATGAGGTAGAGTTTACAACAACGTTTTAGGCGATAAACCTTCTCCAACTCATATTTCAGTGGAGTGGGGAGCAGCACATACGCTAGAACATCCATGTTTGCACATAGGATTACCACCGTAGAAACGTACATTAAGATATACTTGCTACTCACCACAGGGAACGGTTTCATTTTACTCCTTCTTACTCACTTGGTAGGTAGGAGGAGAGGAGGGGTGGGGAGAACCTTCTGATAATCGGCCAGGGCTTAAGAACTGAAAAATATTTGCATGCTGGATCCTAAACTAAAACCACGTGCATTTGTAATAAAAAGATGAAGTAGACGAGAAAGAGTTGCTCGTCTATGGAAGCAGTAAGGACGGCGGGTGTTGGTAGTGTTTCTCTTTAGCCGCTGATCCTCAATCCTCAACCTCATCCCTTGTACTTCTACAAGGACCAAGCTATGCATGCACTCATAATAAATATCATAGTAGACCCTTATGCGCTTTTCACTACTCTAACATTATAACAACTTCAAGCGGACGTATCCTTCCTGATCTAAGTTACACCAACACCAGGTTAGGTTGGAGAAATTTCAAGACTATCTAGCAATGCTATTTACATGTTCAAGAAGTTGTACGCTATAGCTGCTCATGGAAAAGAATATCGAATGGTTCCAGCATGACTGCTGACTCACACTTTCCCCGCCCGGATTCACTTGATGCAGCTCAACAGGACAGGATGAAGTGGATGTGATGGCACAACTTTCCCTGAACTCCACATCTACCATTCAATATCTGTTGACATATGAGAGCGGCGTAGGACGAAGTAAATGCTGTAGTGGTAGCCCCGGTAGAAGCTACGAAACTACGAACGCATCCTCCCAGCAGTCAGGTCTACAGTGCAAGCCTTATTCCTTCCACCAACCTTTCATTCAGCTCGCCTTATATTACGCGTACTTTCAAAACACTCTCCTTACACATCACTTACCAATGTACGTGTAATTGAGCCCGCTAATTCCAGTTCAATTTATATTGTTTGTCTAAAGTCTGCTGTTTCCTCTGGATTTCTTTACAATCCAAGGCCCAGCGTAATTTTATAGTCAGTTAGTAAGATAATCGGAGGGGGGTGGTGGATTCGGATTCCCAGGTTCAAGAAAAAGAACAATAACAAGTTTATCATGAGGATGCTTTAAGAGCTTGTGCCGCAGTAAAAATAATTCGGAGCTATTTCGTATTTCTTACGCAACTCCCTCCCTTTTTTAATACATATTTTTTATAAATATTTACTCCTAAAATTAGTAACTATTTAGAATTTGAAGTCTGATGAACATTAATTTAATCTAATTACTACAGATATATCACACAGCGTGAATTAATGTTTCCATATTTGATCCAGGAGTAAGGTTGTGCAATGCCAGTGGATGCTCACTGGCATCGATTTGAGCAGTGCCAGTGCTCACACTGGCAGGGTCCTTTTTGATCGAAAAAATTGACTGGCACGGAGCGTGCCAGAATAAAACATTCATTAATCCACACGTCAAACGTACCACTGCCAGTTTCAAACTGGCATTTCCACTGGCTCCCATAATTTTCAAAACGTGACGAATGCCAGTTTTCTGGTGGAAAGAAAAGCCCTGACGCGTGAGTCTCACACTGTTACCCCAAGTACAAATTCTACCTTGTTTACTTGTACAAGAGTATTTAAATATTGAGTAAATACTATTCAGAATGTCCGCACTATACAACACTGTATTATAGGGTACGCATACACGTGAATAGCAACTTTGTCGATGCTTCTGGAGGACTCTCATATGGATGTAGTTGGGTAAAAATATCTACTTAGATATTTTACATAGTTGTGTTTGTAGATACTAATCCTATGGTAGGGGCGGAAGCCATTGGAACTATAGATGTATTCAGAATGGCGTTGCCGTACAAAGAGGGGGAGAAATTGTTTGTATATAAACCATCCACGTATATACGACGCTGGCAAAGAATGATATTATATTATGGCTTGTAATAAAATCAGGTCTAAATTCTAAGCATAGACTGATAGGTACAGTGAAGTATAGGAATAACAAATTAAACATAAATACGAATAACCTACCAGATAATGTTTGTGGTAATCCAAAATTTCGACGAAGAATATTTTCTCCCAACGCAGCTCTTTCCAAAAACGAACGATAAGGAGCTGGGGTCGAAGATTTGTTGCGAGTGTACAACTTGCAATACTAATTGTAAGAATTAAGATTGTAGCGAGTTATGCAGGACTACTAGGAATCAAATACAAACATGTGAGCGTACATTCCCTCACTTGAACGTATCGAAATCACGTGTAGGTAGGGTAGTATGGAATAATGATAATTACTGTGCTTATATTACTCATTCACTGATGAGAGTTAGACTAATGTTAATGAGAAATTCTAACATGGTATTCTAATTATCAAATGGAGGAGAGTAGCTGAGGTTTCATGAGTTTGAAATAGTCTCACGAGTGAAAGCTGGATGGAATGCCAGTATTTGACTGGCAAACGCGAGCACTCACACCTTCCCTATACTTCATTTTTTACTTTGCCGGTTTGGTTTGTGGCTGTGTGCCAAAAAGTTTACTGGCATGGCCTCCGGCATTCTTGCCTCCTGCAGCATTTGCCAGTTTTTTCAGCTCGTGCCAGTGAAAAAACTGGCATTTTTAAAATTTTCTCAAATCGTGCCAGTGAGCATCCACTGGCATTGCACAACCTTATCAGGAGTCCAGCTTTAAAGTTTTAAACACATACCATACGATGAATATTTCTATAAAAAATGTTTGCAAAGCTGATCTTCTAGCCCTTAGCTACCTATGTGTAGCCTTTGAAGAATCGGTTTCTGTTGAGATATCACTTCTAATTTCATTAAAACAATTTTCAGCCATAAGTCTCAATTTCTCAGGAACATCTTAATTTGACGGGTCTATAGTATTATGTGAAAAATCCCCGACATTTTTATGAGGGTTGTTGTAGTATCTGCTTAGTGTTTTATAAAGTACTAAAACTGCATTGAATTTTTCTTTCTCAGGGTATTATACTTTTATATGTAAGAGTAATATCATGGAAGAGTAAGGAAGGAGTGATGATAGACAAGAAGAACCTATCCTCAACCGCGAATACAAAGTTGAATGGGCCGCAAAAGACTGATAAGGTGTACTCTGTTCCACCCCTAAGTACGACGATTGCTCTATTGCAACAATAATTCAAGAGATTATACAGTCAAGACAAACCTGAAGTGACTTTCTCTTCATGGTAGAAACACTTTGGTTGTTTATACTCCATATACAGGAAGCTTCTCACTTGCGAGTGCTCTCACTTCTCTACAAGAAGAGCAACTTACTCCTGTGGAACAAAAGTCTGAGAAGGAGGAGGAGGACATTACGGTATGATGCTTTCATATAACACATACTCTCTCTCTCTCAGACACACGCAAGTGTACATACAGACTTAAAACCTGGCCGGGTGACATTTTGACAGCAAGCTTTTTTCTCGGCTTGTCACTACATGCACGTACACATCCGACGAGAGAGAAAGCGACTGAAAGCGACGGAGTGGATAAGTATTCGCGTACTTAAGGAGCATCTACATACCAAAAGTGTGGAGAAGAGATGAAAGCGAGGGAAAGGAGTTTGAGAGGAGGAAAAATACAAAAACTTCTCTGACTTCAAAAAAAGAGAGAAGAATGACACTGGCATTATTCGATATTTCTAAAGCTTTTTTTAGTGAGTAGAATCCGTCTAGGTTTATCTACGTATTGTCTATTGGTAAGAAGAACACGAACGATTTATAGATAAGAGCTAAGAACAACCACACTATGTGGTAGTGTTTTTGTTGTGTGCGCCAATGTGGAGTGTATCTGAAGAGAGAGAGAGAGCGAGACAGAGACAGTGAGGGAAAAGGAAGAGAGTGGAATATAAAGCAAAATCAAGCAACATCCACAGCAAAGAGGGAAAGCAAGCAAATCCGCAAGTGCATTGGGATGTCACGTTTATATTTCATGCAATTTGTGCGAACTTGCAATAGCTATACTTACATCTCTCTCTCTCTCTCTCCAATCTATAAACCTTCGCTCCACCCCTTTCTTTTCAACGATATTTCTCAATGACATATTGCTCAAGAAATTTCATTCTCAATCTCCCGCTCTAAAACTACAGCCTATCCCTCAACCCTGCTAGGTCATGAGTCAGCTCATTTTCCACGCCATTTCTACGAGAAAAGTGCATGGCACTGATCTCACAAAAAAACAAAGTAGTAGTGCATTACATTTATGCATAATATTTAGACCATATCCATGTGTATCACCTTCATAAAAGCAAAATCACTTGAATTCATACATACCTTGCAACTGACTATCAACCTTTGAAGCCAAAATGTTTTTTCCCACGTCTTTGTCTTTTTTTCAAAATCCCCACAAATTTTGACTTGTCACCATTTGAGTGAAAAATACTACCGCCCTCAATCTCCCTTACAATGTCGTCTCTTCCTATAACCAGGCTTGGAAATCAAGACAAAATCTACACAGCACCAGGTTAAGGGATTATTTGGCTTTTGTAGATACGGAACAAAAATTTATTTTAGAAGGGACCCTTTGAGAAGAGCATCATATCATTGAACACATGTGAAAGACTTTTGTAGATGGAATAGAAGAGACCTCTAGAAAATCTAGATTCAGCTACTTTGTAGTAGATTTTGTTCTTAGGATCGTCCGCACTTCGCTGCCTACACTCATAAACAAATGTATACTTTGTCATGCAGCACGAATGTTTTCACCTAATATATAAATACATAGAGATACAGTTGAACACTTTCCTTTCTCCTCCACCCACCTTCCCTCCTTTCCCTCAGCCTTCCCCTCTTTCTCTGTCTAACTTGAAAATGAAAACAAATGTCACCATATCTCTATTTAATTTAGCAATTTTCCCACCTCGTTCTACGCCTATCAAGCCTTCAATTAGTGAGACGTCTCCATGTTTACCACTATTTCAGCCTCAATTCGTTTGCACTCTAAGTTGAGTGTTGGAAGCGTTGCATGGAAGACAGTTGGAATAAATTGGGATGAAACCTCACGATATCAAAATCATTACTTAAGTTGTTCCTTTCCCTGGGTGAACACGCCAATGTAATATGTTGAAATCAGCATCTTTGCTTTTTTTCCTTTTTATGTATATCAAAGTCTCACTCAACTTCGACCTTTTTCAAGAAAATCGCAAAAAATATATAAAGCAGCAAATCGATTCGTATAGTTGGATCTATAGGAAATAGAATTACTATCTTGAGAAAAATCTATCAAGTTACTTGGTCGGGAGTAGGAAATATGTATTTTAAAAATTGAATTTCAAGGATAAAAAATAATGGACCGAGATAAAATGAGAAAGTGAGTCTTAGTAGGTAAATACGTAACTAATGGGAAATACTGGAGCTGAAATAACTACTACAACTTTCACTCAGTCTACTTTTGAAAACTAAATATTTATAAATCCTCTAAAGATGGAGAAAATACCAAGAAATAAGGACCTAGAGGGTCATTTTCATTGGAAGAGGGAAAGAGAGAGAGAGAGAGAGAGAGAGAGAGGAGAGACAGAGTATAAGGAGCTTAGAGGAGGCAAGCAATAAACTAAATGCATTTTCATATCTCAAGTTCCAGAACATCGAATATGTTAGGAGCTGGGAAATGTGGCTGTAAGTACCCATGCGAGTATCCTATCTCTCTTACTTTATGACTTACATTAGTGTACACTGTGGATGTGTAGAGTTTTTATTTCCTCGACAGAGCATTTTAACCCTCTGGCAATATCATCTCCAGCTCGTTTAGTCCCAAAAAATTAGATAGCTTCACATGAAAGGGATAAGTGATTAATACTTATGGAAATTAAAATAACAAGTTCCATCCGCCTATGATAACAACTCAATCCCCCTTCTTCTACCCGTCAACTTACATGTAAAATCCTGATAGGTAGAAAGGAAGAAGAAAAAATACCTAGCACACATGCTGGATGTAATGATTAAATTTCAAAACCTAGAGTTGAATGATACGCTCCTATATAATATTAGCTAGTTTCAGACTAGCTTCACTCATCACCTTCATCGCGTGTTCTCTATCAAATGAAACTTTCACTGCATTTAATCCAAATAATAATGGAGTATTGCGAAACATTCTCGCTCACATCCGCTCAACACGAGAGATTCATAATTTAGGTAACGATGGGCGTGGGTCCGGGAAACCGTTTCTACATCTCATACACGTATCTACACATTAGCAAACTGCATAAACAATTTTTCTCCGAATTTATATTTATCATACCAAAGTAGAGACTACAAGGGGAAATAATCATATTTATGTATATTAGCAGCAACAAAGTCTGCCCGTGTATGGAGTTTCCACTGGAGCTATGCAAAGGAAACATCTTCGACAAAACCTCTAAACTAAATCTCTACGACCAGCATATGGAAGCTGTAGACGTGTGCATTAAATATGCGGGGCTGCCATAAGCATGGAATTATTTACATGCATTTGACTGGAGAATAATAAGATTTAAAGCTCGGAGAAACTCAAGTGCCGAGTGGTGTATCTCTCTCCAATGCAACATCAACGTAATTAGATTGATATCTCATTTTCTTGAAAATATCGTCGTCACCCATGTCAACCAATTTCTTGAGTATGTACATGAGATTGAAACTGTAATGGGTTTGAAAGGGAAAGCACAATTTTTTTTAAACCTGGGTTGATATTCCGATACTCACTCTAAGGTCTTTGACGGAGTTGTCGATCATCTTTAAGCCTTTATTAGTCATCCTTGGCGGTCATGTGACTGATTGTAAGTACTCATGGTAAAAACCCTTTTGCAATGGAGAAAATCCCAGGAGCCAAATTATAAACCACTCGGGATTCGAACCCGGGTACTTAGACGACACTTGATTTGAATTTTTAAGCTTTTAGCCGCTCTCCTAACAGCGCCAATATTTAAATAATTCGTGGCTTCTACAAAGCAAAGCAGGTACAAATATAGCTGGAATTTTTATTACAAATTTCATTAATACTAGCAACTCCCTCGAGGTATAATTAACAAAAACCATCTTCCCATTCCCAATGTTTTGTTACTTCAATTTGGAATCCATTCACTCTCAAAACTCATTAATTGCAATTCAGAAGAGCAGAGTGGTCTGAGCATAGCAATAAGTTTCAAATTAAGAAAACCACATTCAAATCTCAGTCCCTAAGAATATTTCTCATAGTCGTAAATTGACGAGTTAATTAATTCAAAGCAAAGCCCAAAATCAGATCCTAAAGTAAATGGAAAGGAAATGCAAAATGACTCCTACGGTTTGAAGAAAGTTGCTTTAATGGGACACATGCACTGAGATGGCGCCACAGGTTATTCTATTATTCGAATTTTTCGTATCAGCTTAGTGCCTGCCTGCGCATTTTTTATTTTTATTACCTATATAATACCAAGAATATAAAGTAGTATCCCCTTTGTGACTCCTTCCAAGTACTTTGATGCTACTAATGGAAATTTTTAGTAATAATTAAACATACGAATCTTGTGGAAAATTTAAATGAAAAAAGTACATATAGCTTGAATGCGATATGGTCATAAAAAAGATGAGCTCCAAAACTCCCTTCAATTTACTCCTTCCCGTTGACACACACACACACACACGTATATAAACGCACGAACGCATGAGAAACTTTGATACGCGAAGGAAACTTTGGGAACTTGATTAATTTATAAAGCTTGTAAAAAAGTTTATTAGCATGAATTAAGGTCAGTACTATTTCTTTACGATTCATATAATATATTTCTAATTATACACTCATACAGGCACTTTCAACCATGTTTATTTACTCACATAAACTTATCTACATACAAGCTGACTTCAATCAAAACCAGATATGGCTACAAAAATAGAATACTAACAATAATTATATATTATGACTACTATTACAGGTTCCCTTCCTTTAATTATATGGACTGCCAAAGGATTTTGTAATGAGAAATTTCAAGACAAACTTCCCTCCCCTACCCATTAATAAAATGAATGTTGAATTATGTACCGAATACACTATACATCAATCTCCTCATCCATGGCTATGAAAAATTGGATGACGTCGCAAAAAGGGACTTGAGAGAAGAGCCACACATTTATTCATGGAAATCAACACGTAAACTTAAAGAGTAACAGCAACAAGCTGTCCATCTGCTCATTATGACTATACGGTTTGAAAAATCATGTCATTTGGCACAGTAGCCATATCATATTTTAACTTAGAAAAATACATATATACTTCGGCCTGTATATGTATACGTAGTGCTGCTAATCTGTAGCTAATAAGTCATAAAAATTTAGTGCTCTCTGCATGGTCCATAAAATTGGAAAATCCAGGAGTGATGGTGCATAAGAGCCTATATATGGAGCTTTTGGTAGGTAGGGCTTTCATAGGGAATGTGTGGATATTGTGTACGGGAAAGGAGGAGGAGGAGGAAATGTGAGCGCAAGGAAAAATCATTTCACCGTGGAAGGAATGACAAGAGGGCTTTTCTTTTTTTCATTCTACTACCACACCACCACCACCACCACTACTTGCACTGAGAAATTTTTTTAAAAAGTGCTTCACGAGCTCCATTAACGTTTTTAAGACCTTTCTTAACTGCAAATGAGTTTTGCTTATAATTTTCCCTTAGCTATGGTACATAGTTATAATAGGAGGGGCAGAATACACAAAAGTATTAATAATAGTCCTAATAATAAAAGTACTAAGACAATGGAGGGGAGTAAACTGTTGCATTATGTTCCATCTATATATTGTGAAAGAAAAAAACTTGCAATACACTTATTGCACTTCACTTGGGTCTACAAGAAAAGTATATATATGCATCTATGTAGGAATAATTTGCATAGATATTTTTTGTACTATAGCCAAGTTTGCAAAAGAGAAGATGCCAACAACAGACGTAAAAGTGTGGAGTGAATGAGAGATTTTGTCACAGATAAACCATCACCACTATGGGAATGCGCTCCCTCAAATTAGGAATGTAAATAAGTTCAGGGTAATGGATGAGACGGAATTTTTTGTGGGAATTCGCGAATATGTAGAGTCATCCATACATCCATACTTTTATATATGAATAGATAGATGGATATGTTTGTGGCTAAGAAAAAGTTGTCTACTCCGGCGGGTATAAGTAGAGAAGCATACTGATGTATTCCAAGCCGTACAAGAAACCACCACGAGATGACAGATTATCCCATTCTTCTGGATTACATGTACTTAATCAAAATGTGACTCAAGCTCTGCTGTTCATCCGCAGTGTGCCATACTTATAGTATGTAGAATCTTGAGTGGGAATTCCCGAATGCGAAATACCTATATTTGCACTTTTAGACATTCCCATAGAATAATATGTAAGGTTGAAAGGAGGAGAGCTTTGGAGTTGAACCAGTAAGATTTCTAAATATTTTATATGCTTCTACATACCGCATGAGTACCCACCAATGCATATTTTGACAAAGTCCAACCACAAACCATAAATGGAGGAGCGGCGTAGCTTTTTCTTTCTCTCTCTCTCTCTCACTCTTTCTCCTCTGAATTCAAGCCCTTTTTTACGCTTAGTCATCATCATGTCCACACATTTTCAACCACTTCCCAAGCCTGCCCTCTCACTCTTAAACTGTTCCAACACATCCCTACTCCATGATTTCTAGTCATTTCTCCAATTTTTCTTCACCTTTCTCCACACTGAGTGGTTCGTTAAACCAGGCCATAACCCGTGAAATATCAACTTGAGAGCTGTATGCACCTCAGGTTTTCCCCCCAGTAACAACCCGTTAATCAAATACACAGAATCCACAATCTCTCATCCTATACTTTTCCCCTTGCGCTTCTCCCACACAAGTCACAACTCTCATAAAACCACTTTTTCTCCGTGTTTCAACTCCATTTAATGAAAAGATAATGCGCGTCGGAATCCAGATCAATTACTTCATAAAAGTGTGATAAAAAAACAAAACTTGCCATTATTTCTTGGTCGTAACACTTTTATCTACAGCTTTATACACATAAACTCTCTCTCTCCCACTCTCGGGTTCCAAGGATACAGGAAAAAGTTTCCCAATGGAAAACAATTTCCGGTTCAAATTGCAAAATACTCAAGCTAGAAATAAATGTCCACGTCGGAAATAACAACTCTATCAAGGTTGGAAATTATAGCCTCCGAAATCCTGCATCTCATTCTTTGAACGGGAAGTTTCTGCCAGCGATTAGGGTTTGATTATTCCGAGCTATAGCGGTATAGTAAGTATATGTACGCAAGACAATGTATATTTAGTGGGGAAAAAGGAAAATTCATGTAGAATTGAATTGCTGGGAGGAGAACTAACAGAATTGAGAGAGTCGCTTATAATGTGCAAGATAGTTGAGGAAAAGAGGGTAATTTTGAGGGCCAAGTTGAGACTCGCCAATCAAACGACTCGAAAATGTTTTTCAATTGATGCTAAAATAGCTCATTTTTCAGCTATTACTTCTCCCTTGCTTGTGTCCGTAGCAGGGAAAGGGGGGGCTTATCTGTTGTTGAATATTATTACATATACTTAGAGCTTATACAATAAATTCTCATGTGGAGAAAGTTGTTGGGAAGGGAAAGGACGTTCAAGAGTACATAGATTTGCATAAGTATTAGACATTAGACAAGTAAGCTATCCTGGCGTAGGAAACTGAAGCCATAAAAGACATAGAAAGGAGGGTACTGCTAGCAAATCGGAAGCTAGAACTTGCAGGAAAGCATGAACAACATGAGCTTAGGTTGTATCAAGCCTAATTGATGGGCTGCCCCCTTATAACGTTTAGTCGGGAGCCAAAAAGAAAATAACAAAAGCCAAAAAATGATTTATATCATCCAATTGTTGTTTCGTATTCTATGGATGCTATGCCAAAATCTAGAGAGATTTCCTCATACAGTACAAGCATTACCGAGAGGAAAGGACGATGATGAAGGAATTGGAGTTCGGACTATTCCCTCTTCCCCTTCTCTTCTCTTCTGTATTTACTTAGCCAAAAGGAAGTTGGCCAAAAATTGAAAAGTACAGCTACTGAAGCAACTGTCAAACCTTACAATAGCTAGTGTTACTAGCATTGGAAACAGTCAAGTTCCAATACTTTATATAAAAACAACTTCTATTTACAACAAATTTTTGTCCTTACAAGGCACACCCAAAGAAACTAGTCCTACAATCCTCCACTGCCCATTCCTATATAATGTCACTCACTTCTTCTTCTTCATCTTCTGGATTACAACTTAAAGGAATAGTAAACACATATATTTTCCTACACACTCATATATCTAGGAAAATCCAATGGGAGACCACCAGTGAAAGCCAAAGCCTCACAAGGAAACACAGAGAAAGAGAAACAGAGAGAGAGAGAGAGAGAAACCGTAGGGCTGGAAGTATGAAGTTATTAAACCACTAGGGTTATTACATTTACACTTTCCCACCAGCCTTTCTTTCTTCCTCTGTCAAGGCAACTAAGTTAAAGGATAAAGTTAGAGCCTAAAGTCACAAGATCTCTCCACTCACATACTCATTCCTATGTACTTGGCACTGTACACTTCCTTTGCACACCCATACCTGCATCCTACACCAAGATACAAAGACATATGCACTACAAGTGCTTACGTCTATCCCCAATGCATAAGGATTCATGAGGCCTGACTCTCAAATCCCATCTCACACCTCCCAACTCATCTGCACCACTAACCAGCCAGGGAGCGTGGAGAGTGAAAGAAAAGGCCGCTGGCCATAAAAAAGGTGTAAATGTCCGTGAGGCTTCGTACAGAGAGCGGATAAAAAAACATGGAGTTGATTGATCGACTTAATTACGCAAAACAATCGTAGGTACTTACTCGAGGAGGAAAGTTGGCGGTGGCATTGAGCGCTTTCTCATTCCACCCACGTATTAGCCAGCCCCAGAGCACATTGTCCATTGACTAATGGTTTACCATAAAAATCACTCCATATGTACCCAAGTCCTACCACATAATCAGCTACATCCTTTCACATCACGATCTGCTATCCACTCCAAAACTACAACTATACAGATAACGGCTTAGGGGTTAGTTTGTCTTGAAAAGAGAATGTGCAAGAACGGGCGCAGGCATTGGTATGTGTGCATGAGTATGGAAAGAGAGAGAGAGAGACAGAACGACTGAGAGAGAGTAAGAGTTAGGGAGAGAAAAGGAATGAGCGTAAGGAAAAGGGGGGAATAGAAGGAAGCCGGAAGAAAAATTGAAAGAATTGTCGACTCTTTCGTGGAATGAGCAAATGAATACTAAAGAAGTTTGCACATAATACACAAAAAACCTACATGCTACATACATTCTGCGGAGGAACTTGGTGGAAAGTGTGAGTCTAGCCATATAAATGACTTGGCAATAAGGCATGTAGTAATAATAAATAAAAAAAATACGTAAAAATCCTTCACCATAATCACTCACGTTTATAACCATGGAATTCCATTGTAACCTTCCATTCATTCTTCGACAGTCAGAATAAAATATCTACAGAGCGTAAGTCAAAATCAACCAAGATTAAAACTCTTGGTAATTTATCAAAAGAAAAGGAAAAGAGAGATAGTGGGAGAGAGAGAGAGGAGCGTAGAGTAGAGAAAGGAGGAGGATAAACTTACAGGCCATTCGGGAGGAAACTCATCAACACCTTCACGGATTATATTGCACAGAGAACACACGTATTTTGGCCAAGGGTGTAAAAACACTCATGCCACTTTTTGAAAAAAGATTCACCGTCATCTAAGTAGAAAGCTTCATGTCTACTCCCGTCCTATACCTTTCCTTGCGCACATAACATATTTATGTACAACGTCCTAGCAGCTCTTGTAGCATTAAGTAAGAGAGACGATTGAAGAGGAGAGGAGGAAGAGAGAGAAAATAAAACATGACGAGAACAGGGTCTAGAACACACATTACATATGCACTCCGTTAAATGCGTGTGTTTGCCTAAGCGATTCCACGTCCCATTTCAAAAAGGTGCCTCAATTCCCTTCAACTTGTTCACAATCTTAACGTACACAGTAAAGTGCACCAGACGAGAAAGAGATTCTTTCATACAATATATGTTCTACAAGGAGGTTGAGAGTAAAGAAAGAAGAAGTGAAGAGCGGTAGTGGAAGCCACAACATTTCAAACAAAGAAGCGACACCCTAGCAAAAATCCTAAGGAATCGTCTTAGAACTTACAAGCAGACCTATACATAATTATACATATATAGCCAGCTATGTACCTACATATGTATTGCTATGAGGCAATGAACGGAAAATCACATAAAAGCATCAAATATGAAAAAAGTGTTAAAACTAGCTAGGGCCAAATCCCACATCGCATGCGGAAGTAGTCTGTTAAAATTTTCTATCTCAAAAACTTCTCCTTACTTGGAACACTACAGACACACGTACACTTATGCAATTTAGAGCTATTTCCACCCTCGAATCTATACGTAGATATGCTTGACAATCTCAACACATAACCCCTACGTGCACTCTTACTTGAAGGTCAGGATCCCTTCCTAAAAAATAAAAATGTTCTGGAAAAATCATTAAAAATATATGTACATACATAATAAGAATGAGAGACGCACATGGTTTAGCTTTCATAGGGCAGGCTCACTTCAAGTAACACGACATGCAACAGAGATTTGTATGTATAAGTAAATACTTTATACAAGTTAGAACGAAAAAAGGGTATGTATGCTTCATCCCTGTAAAATATAGTACATACATAAAAAAAACAGTTTAACTTCTGGCACCGCCGATGACTGGAGATTGGTATTTCTATTGAGCCAAATGTATGGATCCCATGTGCACCCACCGAAATAACGTGAGCAAAAATGCGCGCAAATTGCGCTCCTCCAAAAGGAGATATGTACTTGTCAGTACTCGTATCTCCTTGGGTGTTTGACTTTAAAACCAAAGAATCGTGAAAAAGTCACTCAGTTGTCTTTCTATTCATGTTCTAGACTAGGGCAGAATCCCAAGATTTTTTTATCGCTTCAGAAAAAGGAAAGCTATAGAACTGAGTGAGAGCAGCTACTACATGAGAGGGGAAGAAATCCCAGGAAGACAAAGTGTGCGACGATATGTCAAGGAGGAAGAAAATTTTTCTGTCAAGTTTTCAGACGTGATTTCGATTTCTATGAGGAGCATCAGATAGCGTTTTTAATTTGGTGATAGAGTGACAATAAATTTTAGGACTACAGAGAGAACAAGAAACGCTCCCCATCCAATTTCGTTTTCCTCTTCATAGAGCCCCAAACCATGGTCCATGTCAAACAAACGGAGGAGCCGAAGGACGAGAGAAAAAGCACTGGTTCACTTCCTTCCTTTGCTATGCAGTTGAAGAAAAAAGTTTAATTCGACTCTCCCCATAACATGAACCATTGCAATTACGTATACTACACGCAACTTCACAACTTGAGCTTTTACTCCAGACATGAAATAGGACAGTACAGGGTGCTATTTATATATACATAAAGAAACAAACTACCACAAGACGTCGCAAGTAAGAGTAGATATACAGTGGAATACTCAAGCACCAAGCCATTTACAATATCTTCTTTTCTCATATCCCACACACCACTCTAGAAACTCCTCCGCCGTCGTCTGTCGCCACAATCTGCTACACGGGGGCAATTCATAACTAGTTTCTGATACATCTTCTCCATTAATCAACACTACTTTTCTCTTCTGAGCCACACATTTTTATTTCTAATATATCTCTCGTCTTCCACACATACACAAACAAACATATTACACACACAAGTCCAACAATTCCTGACAGCCGAGTCACTTTGTCCTCTCCATGCTAGCAGATAACATGATTTAAACAATAATTTTTTCTTATCACATCCTTACAATCCTTATCAACAAAACAATCTCAGGTTTTTCTCTCTAACTACCTCTCCCTCTCATCTTCAATTCTCTCGCCACAGGCTGAGAAGAAGAAAGCCTCGTGGAAGAAGAAAGTCAGCCAGTCCATAAGATAAAATTAAATGTATGCATCTAAGTATAAAAAAAATTAGGAGAAAGAAATGTGTTATCTGCACAGCGGACCCCATTCACTCTCTCTCTCTCTCGAGCAATCGGGAGGAGAAAAAGCATAACGCATCCGGGGCTAGGACAATCGACTTCATCATGTGCACACAAACTGACTGTCACAGTCATTAAACATTACTTAAAAAACACTTGTACCATCTCCCTCGAAACTAAAGCCCTGTATCATGAATACTGAAACTCTCTTCTATGTCTATTCTCCGACATAATCTCTTATTTACAGGCAATATGAGCCCCCATCCTACAATATGTATCTTAGAATAACACAAGCACCATCAAGGATTTTCCCTTATTCTATTCGAAAAATAAAAAAGTTCCAAATGACTTGATATGCCTCGGAAAATATTGGTGTGATATGGGGATGAGACTTTTTAATATTTTCTCTGAGGCTATAGTACATAAATATTAAATTCTCCTGTAAACACCAAGAAACGTCTCTGAATTATTGAAAGGATGGAGGAGGAGAGGAGGAGGAGGAGGAAGAAGAAGAAGAGGATGACGACGACAGGAGTAGACGGACGAGTACTTAAAGAATGAGACGAAGAGTTGAAAACGAAAGGAACAATATACGGCGAAATCAATGAGAAAAATGGCTATGCAAGTTGTTCATGTTATGTACACACAAGTTACACATGAACTTTTATAAGCTGAAGGCTCTAAGGATTTGGTGTGACTGTGTGTAAATGAGTGGAGGACCATACGTATACCTTTGTTTCCCCCATTAAGTACATACTAGTCAGAATAAATTTATTTCTCACCAGAGGGCAATTTAACTAACGCTAATGTTGTTGCTGGAATCATGAATACTAAACAATAGGCACTTTAAATATTTATTTTCCACCATAGAATAATCACAAGGCTTGAATTTCTATATGTACGAATGCAGTCCTCCACACTCTCTCACATCCTCTCCAACTCCTCTCCCTTTCTCCTTTCCTTTCCCAGAGCTATCTACTGCTCCTCACATACGCATCCGCACCCACATTAAACCTCATGTATGATCCTACACACATACACTACATGCATAAATAGATACTCCACTACATTTTAATTTATCACCACCGGATTAACTATTATAATCAATAAGATAGTCTGAATAAAAAATAATTAGAAATCATAGAAAAGCCCCCAGCCTCCCTGTGAAAGCTGGTCCTGGTAGTAAAGAATTATTGCAAAGACTTTCTTCCTTCCCATTAAAGGTTCCTAGCCATTAAAGCGCGGCTCGTAATTTCGCCTAAGCATATTTAATTCTATTTTTATCGTCTCCGGCTCCGAGCACAGCACAGCCTATCAACAAAAGCCAGGAAATACAGGCTCTTTTCAAAGTAAAAATTGGAGTGTAGAAAATATTAATCAACGTGGACAAGCGTTTTAGCACATTAAGGAACCTTTTGTCTGAGATTTTAGGAGAGAGAAAGGACAAGGGGGAGAGAGAGGACAAAGGAGAGTGACAAATTTATTAAATTATGTGGAAAAAATCTCTACCGTCTATGGATATATAGGTATGTATAGAGATAGAGCTGCAGAGTCAGAGAAAAACAAATCTGCTCATCCCCAAGAGTTGTACATGTTCCAGGTGTGTGATCTGAATCTCAAAAGTTGCTTAAAAAACAAAAAAAATATATAAGGGAGGATGAAATGGAATAGGGAAATCAGTGGAAAAATCTGCCGATGACATGGACACTGCGGAAAAAGGTAACATTATCAAGAGGAGAAACCTAGTGGAAGAATCAATGGGGAGCACGCGACAACCTACTGCTGTTCTCTCTCCCTCTCTTTCTCTCTCTCTCTATCTATCTCTCTACGGAGCACAAGGGACTTGTCCATAACGAAAGATTACCATTCAAGTCCATGCATTAAAATGCATTTGAATGCATGTTTAGTAAATAACCAGCTTTCAATGTTGCATAGGGGAGAAGGAAACGAGTATAAGCTGTCGCTAGCAGTTGAGAACTCCGATAACTCACCATCATCATAATGATAATCAGTACATTCAAGTATATGTAAAGATGCAACCTTCTTGAAGAAGAGACATAGGCAAAACCTTTGTTTCCCCATCAGCTTACTTACTCAGTCCCGTTTCCTTACTTATACAGTATCCCAGGATATAGCAGCGGCAGTGTAGGGGAAGACAGAGAGAGAGGAAAGACTGAAATTTATTCCAACAGCTCAAGTCACCTGAAACTTTAATGCTATATAAGTAGATTGGGACTTAAATGGAATTTTGGAGAAATATTTCATGTCGGCACTGGAAACCAGAATAGGAGCAGATCCACGTTCAACCAAAAAAGAGAGAAAGAGAGAGAGAGAGAGAGAGATACATGTAAAAAATAATGTTGGGCATATGAGACAAGGACGAAACCAATTCCAACTGCTTCACAGAATATCTCGTCACTCCTTAGAGCTTTACGTCTCTCTTTGAATCTTTCCTTGCAGTCTATTGAGCTCTAAGTTGGACACGACGTTCATCAAAGGAACCTACATTCATGTACACTCGAGCCATAAATACAAGGAAGGAATCCATATTATAAAGCAAAAGGAAAAGGAATAGTGGAAGAAGAACAAGTTCAACTGAAAAAGGCACCTTAACCATTCCAGCCTGTTCTTTCTCCTCCTTCTCCTTATACTTTGTATATACAGTGGCCAAGAAGAGAGAGAGAACCTGACTGACAAAAGTGCCCATGGAAAATATCGGCTTCAGGACAGGAAACGGCCAGTCTGACACATGAAAGCCAAATTTTTTTCCCTCTCTCCTCTCCTTCTCTGTCTCTATCTTTTGAAAGCTTACACATTGAATTTATTTTTTCCTTCTTCCGTTTACAATTGTGCAGTGCTCCTGGCGACGCTAGTTTATTCCTTGAGAAAGAGAAAGCAACATGGAAGACATTTTCTTTCCTTGACGTCCTTCCTCTCTATCTCCAACTTTTCCTATTACCTCCCTCACTACTATTGAGCCTCAGCCTAATAGCTATAGATGTAAAAAGATGACTGGAGAAAAGTTACTACGACCAGATCCACTCTTGTCTTCGTCACACTTCACTTTTATTTTTATAAGCTTAAACTTTTGAAAGGACATAGTTTTTGAGTGTGACGAAGTCAAGGAATAATAATTTTTATTCAATTTTTCGCCCCCCAACCCTTCCGGAGCTCCATTCAAAGGTGCAATCTTCAAGAACATCATGAGCTTTATAATGATATATACATACTCTAGAAAATCAGCAGAGCTTGATATGTTCCTCGAAAATATTTCCTAACATACAAATGAGAGCACTCTTTTAACCATCACATTGCCTCAGCCTCAAAAGTCCATGACTTGGTCGGAGAAGTAGCACCAACCAAGTGACATAAATAATTTATTTTTACATTCTGACAAGCATACATCCATAAGTGCTGTACCGAGCTCAATCCTCCATATTAGACGGACTGGAACACACCACTACGGCTTCACAAATGCAACTTGTCCAACTCAAGCTATTCGTTCGGGAGAGCAAAGTAGCATGAAGTAAGCAGTTCGGAAAACTAAGTCAAATGGATAAAGTGCTCATGCATGAATATCTGGCTGCTTACATTACCATTACGCCCCTCTTCATCTCTCTTTCCCTCTCTCCCACACACTCTCTCTCTTTCTATATTCCTTGAAAACTTTGACCATTATTTTCACGCTTTATGGAACCCTTCCTCAAGTATGCAGTCTTTTCCCTGTAACATATTCCTCTGGCCGATTATCATGAGGAAAATTATGTCTCTGCTCTACTACAATGCTCATCAAGTCGACTTACTTAAATTGACATGCGTAGGTGGGCTTTAGCTACTTTTGCAATTGTTCACCTCACCTTTCCTCCCCGCCTGTCCAACCGTTTCACCCATAACATCACAACAATATTCACTGACTACCTCCTCACCAGCTACTTTACTCTAGATTACCAATGTAAATACAGACGTAGATTCACGACCTCCCCGAGAAGAGCAAGAAGAAGAAAGAGGAACTTTAAAGCAGTAGGTCGCTTAGTTCTCTTTCCCCAAGTGTTGTTCTTTCTTCTTCTTCTTCCTCTTCTTCTTCTCCTTCTGTGCCATAGTTTCTGCTTGCTCTTTAATAGTCCCTCGCAACATAATTTATGTTCCTACATAAGTTCATTCATTTTACCATCTTAAGTAAATACTCCTTACCCCTCATGACTAATACCTAGGATTTCACAAGTCACATGAACAAGTAATCATAGGTATTTATTGCACTTTACTTCAGTAGAAGTTAACCAAACTACACCTTCACATTCACGCGTATGTATCCTCAGGGAGCTACATACTACTCCCGGAGAGCCGAGGTAGTCCTCAATGGCAAGGGAGTGGTAGGGAATGGCTAGAGAAATTGTGGGCAAGCACATAAGTGCCCAGGCATATTGCTATCTTATACGTCGGAGAGCAAAACGATATTTTAAACCACTCAAGCTAAACTACTTGTTCCGCCAAGGTTGCCGGTGTCTATTGATTCAAATAAATACGAGCCGTTCATCTCCAAGTCAGGAGATTAACTCGGAGATAGTAGGTTATTGTGTGGACTTGGAGATGGAGGTCGGAGATAGGCAGGGATCTCTGTAGTGCATTACTCCACATATATATGTGTATACACACATATTTTACACTTCGCTCATGCAATAACAATTCTCACCAATTTTATCCCCTATGCAAACATGGTGGTTTATTTTCCAAGTAGCGCTATATATACTATAACAATATATAGCTATATATTTTATATATACTATAACAATTGAGATAAGCGTACATATATGGAGGGACACTTCCAGGGAAATGCGTGAGACAATGTATTATGTATATGGACATTTGTATGATGGGTAAATAGAAAAATGAAACCAGTGAAAAAATTGTTGGAAAAAAATCTCTGCACTTGTAGAGAGATGCGAAAAGAAGTGGAGAGAGAGAGAGAGAGAGCAAGGAAAAAATGGGAGAGGGAGGGGTGAGGTGGGGAGGTGCATAAAAGAAATCTCATGGGTATCGTAATCAGAGCGGATTGGTAACGGCATCCTAAGACGAGACGTTCCTAATTCCTATAAGATGAGGACCCCTTTGGGAGAGATAACGATGCCTCCTCATTTCGAATACATTTTGCATTTACATATCATAGGGAGGAAAGAGCGAGAGTCTTTTGTTCAACTCATTGCTCATACTGAAGAGGCTAATATATACTGTCGCCTAGTTTGCAGTTAACTGCAATTTTCTTTCCCTCTCTTTCTCTTCCTCCTACTATCTCTCTTTCACCATCTCCATCTCTATGGACGAATAGTATGATGCAGACATTTAGTAAATTTTACAAACCAAGTAGGAGCCCAGTTAAAATGTTCAGATATACATAGCTACATCATATAAGTGGATCAAAACGCACGGCAGCTTTCCAATGCAATACCATGTATGAAGGGAAATAAGGAGAATACTCGTGTGTCCTGTCCATAATTCAAGGGGAAGCATTCACTGACTACACATTCAACGGCTACAACAGAAGCTTTACATCCTTGTCCCTACACTTCTCGGGCTAGTAGATCCTAGTACAAGTAAAGTGTGTGTCTAAAAGAGGAAGGAACTTACCATCATAAAATTATACTCGGAGGAGAGGCCAGAATAATAAGGCTTTTATGAGGACAACAATCTAAATGAGAGATAAGTACACAGGCTTACCTTCACTATTAAGTCCAGGAGCCATTCCGACCTCCATATTGTAGATTGCTCCGGGAACCCAGATCTCTTCATTCTTTTAGGCAATCCGCTGTTATCTTTCATTGTCATTGACTTGGGAAAGCATTAGCAACAAACCAATCTCCAGTTGATTGTAGATATACTCGGCTCAACCTTCTGCCTTCCTTTTTCCTCTTTTCCGCTTCCAAGAGTAAGAAAAAACTAGAGTAATAATGCTACCAATTTATTCTTCTCCTTCCTCCTGCTTGGACACTCAATTTCCGAAGCCCCTGTCTGTCACTGGATGGGGATGCAAGAAGAGCTCATTTAAGGTAAGATGGATCCTTTGCTTAAGAAGCTTTTAAATTGGGATGGGTAGATAAATTGTGCTGATGAAAGGAGAACAAGCTTGAGAGATAGTCTTGATTGATTTCTGAAAAATACAAAATATTTTTTATTCCCATAGTAAATATATACAGAAATCTACATACACAGATGTTCATAAAGCTTATATATGTACTAAAGCATTCCACGAGGAAAAACTTAATTTAAAAGTCATTAATTTAAGATCAATCATGCTGAGCCCTGGAGGAATTTAGCAAGTTACTTAGTGGGCAATAATAAGCTGATTCGTTTGCTATTTAAACTATTTCTAGGAGAGCTGTTAGCAAAATTAGTTCTCAAAACTTCTCTTTAAAAAATGATTACAGTTTGTTTAGAAACCATGGAAGAAACATTATTTTACAGACCTCAAGTAAATACATACTATATAAATATATGTTGCTTGAAGTTTTGTAGGGAATAAAAATTGCACGGAAAGTTACAAACTTCTCACTGCGCGCAGACACACACACACACTCTGCTATTTAATAACATCTAGCCCAATTTTTTATCGATCCTGAACTTTACTTTTCAATTTTATATTGGCAAAAACAAAATACTGATAATAATTCTATGTTTCTGCCTATCGTTCAAAGTTTGGAATTTAAAAGTGCATATACACACATCTTACACAAATTCCAAAAAATAATTGGAACATGTAATTTCATCATTGATGTCATGATATGTACGTGATTGCTCTGATCATATGAGCCATCATAGGTCCCAAAGATGATATTTCCCAAGTGTTATATACGTACTGACAGGATGAGGACGAGGTTGATGAAAATCCATAAAGATGATTAAGATGAGGACATCCATAAATGTTTGACGAGCTCCTCTCTCTCTCTCTCTCGCTGCTGTCCTTGCAGTCACATAAACTGAGGAAGAGAGGTGAGTTTATATAGAGAAGCGGTAGGCAAGGATGATCGACTGGCTAAACCAGGGGGAACATAGCGTCACGTTCCCTAAATTATTACTAAAAAACGAATCCAGCGAATGCTATCGCAGGGTGTTTTTAGGAGATGAAATTCGGACCAAGATTACACAGACTCATTCACACCAAGGACTGTTAAACAGCTGACGCGAGACATGTGAGAGAATGGGTACAGTAAAACCGCTATTGAGTCAATGCGGTAATAAATCATTTACTTGGCGAAAATGCCAACAAGATTGATACCGATAAATCCTGCAAGGAGGGTAGTAGTAGTAGTGGTGATGATGTTGACCTACAGAGAGGTCAGGCCAATCGGAGTAAAGAACAAGGAGGTGGTGATATTAAGGTTCGGATGTCAATTCCTGAAACAAAAAAAGCGAATTTACACTGCACTCGAAGAATTCAGGATTTAAATGTGAGAATGAGCAGACAACAAGGTGAGCAACGTAATGACCTAGCAGATGTATCAGCGTCGATCTCACCATTCCCAATCTTTTGCAGTAGCAGAAACCAGACCCATGTATGCCGTTGCCTTGCATTGAAAATACAAAGTATTTTTTACACTTTAGAGATACTTTTGATTTTTTTCCTCCAAGGTTTGCCATTTAAATATCATGTGAAGATTTTACATTATAAATGTAAAATGTATATATAAAGTACACTTGCCCGTCAATTTTTTGTTGGGCGAAAATTGGGATGCTACACTATTTATGTTACATCACATATACTTTCGGGTCATTGCAAAAATGTTTCTAGATACTGCTTTTCTGCCTTTTGTTTTAGCTTTTAAATCTATTAACTGCAGTAATGGTGATTTCATCATAATAAATTATTGAATCAGGGTACATTCGGGAGTTTTTTGGAATGTATACATAGATTGCTACAGTAGTTTCTGTCACGAGTAACGAGTTTTATCGGTTTTGGAGTTTCGATTTTGTTTTAGATCCGATGCAACGGTGGGACACTAAAGAAAAATTCCTCAAAGAAATATATAAAAGTTCTCAATAAGTAAAACGGAATTACTATTGCACTGCACAACTTGTAATAATTTTTGGAAGAAATAATCTACTCACCTGGGGGCATGCGGAGATTAGAGGGTAGTTACCCTTTTTCGGGAACTAAAAAAAGTAAAATGTATGCATGGCCAGAAAAAACTACTGGATGTAATGGCTTCGAGTTCAACATTGGATTAAACTACTAGATACCTCTGTTTACATAAGAATCTTTACTTGAAGCCTCTTCCTTTTCCGAAAAAGACACTACGATAAAGATGCAATTGTCTCTGGAAGGAGTTCCAGCACTGGCGTTCCCTTTGGGAGTGTCCGGGAAATGAATTTTAAATTACAGTCTTCAAAATTGACCTGCACGTCAATAAATTCACGTGAATGTTTCTAGCTTTACCAGGAAAAATAAAAGTCGTCTCTAAAATATCAAAATAACGTTGAATTTCCAACAAGGTTCAACAACCTCGCCGAAAATTGGAGAGACAGATCAAAACACATTTATTTCAATGCCATTTGCCTTTTGACATAGTATATCATTTCAACATTTTCTATTAAAATATTAAAAAATCAGAACTATGATAGATAAGGCATAAAAATTCAGAAGTGCAACAATTTTAACTCCATCTACAATGATATGAAACAGGCAAATTTTAGACGCAAGAACATAAAGACTATGTAAGAGGGACAGAAATCAGAGCTTCGCGATAATTTAAGACTTTCGCGTAGGGCAGCGTCAGCTACGGCTGTCTCTCTGTCTCCGTTAGTATGTGACATTGATATTATTTCTCAAAGTCCCACAGCTAAGTTTTTTTCACCAATTTTGATTATATTTCAATCAAAATAATTTTAACCAAAAAAAATTTCTACCAAAATATATTTCAATCAATTATATTGTTCCATTATACCGTGGTGATGGACGTACTGACGTGCGGACTACGTACGAACAAGGATATTTTACTAGGAGGCTGACGCCAACCTAAAAATTCTGCAGTCGCAAGACAGGTACAATGCATTAAACTAAACACAATTAACACTATTTGTACTTCCTAAATGCATAAACTAAAAACTTATGCATGTGCACCTGGATACTCCACTAACTTATGCACCTGGATAAAGTGTTTAATCAAGAGATGATCATAGTTGTTAGTTCTTATACAAAACTGGTTACATAACTGACTTCTTAGTGTTCTTACGGTCATGGGCGGTAGCCTACAAGATCCTCAATAAATAAATACCAAATACCAAGAAATTAACATAAATTATTTAAAATTATCATTTTCTAAGGATATTCAAGGAAGGAATTGCAATCCATTAAACCATGAATCCAATGCTGAGCGATGAGCGAGAATTTACAGTCGAACCTCCATATAACGGCATCTCAAGACGCAAAGACAAAAACATACACAAACCGCTAAATTGCTTCCGTTATAGCGAGGGATCGTTACCGAATAACGGCCATGTCCGCTATATGAAAGATTTTTTCTTAGAGTCCATAGAAATGGAATCTACGACAAAAATTCTTCTAATTAAATCCATGTTTACATTAAAGCGGGAGCTAAAAAAATAATCAACCACGAGTTTTAATGGCATGTTTCTTAATAATTTAAACATCGCAACAAACAAAACAGACTTGCTATCACCCACTACATGTTAATAGCACTTGCTTAATATTAAAAATTCAATATTATTATATTTCAATATCGCCGTTATTAGGAAATCCTTATATTTAAATGAATCTATTCTTTATATTATATAAGTGTATATATATTATATAAATTCAGTAGTTAAATGGAGCGTTTGCCGAGACCGACACATTGCCACCGTTATATCAAGGTGGCCGTTGTTGGCACGGCCGTTATGCTGAAGTTGAAGTTAGACTGTAATCCCATAGGTCCAAAATTATTAGAGTAGACTAAATAAATTGATTTTAAAATTTCATTTTTAAAAAATTTTATATTTTTCTAATAACTAAGGCTGTGTAATTTAATTTAGTCATACCTAGAACCTGTTACAGGACCCCTGTAGATGGCCACTCTGTTTGGCAAGTCAAATAAAATTTAGTTTTGGAATAACCTGTATCCCATACTGTCAAGAAAAATTTGGAGTTCGGGAAATTGAAACTATCGGACTGTACATTGGTACTAGTGGCACAATTTCAAAATTTTTCACGATATTGTTACTATTGTTAGGCCAAAAACAAAAATTGAAAAAATGTGAACTAAATAAGAAAATTCAGGTATCATGAAACAATTACAAGTTACATCAGGTAAGAATAACAATTTCCATTTAAATCACTAGGGATAATTCCAATCCAGCATAATAGTCCCTTGTTTTATGGATCAGGAATAACTATGTAATACAGCAATTATTGGAATTAAACATTTTAAAATGATAAAACCTTTGACAACGAAAAAGTTGGTCAAAATAATTATTTAAAAAATAGATGGGGGCGGGGGGCAGGATATGAAACCATAAAATGTTAACAGACTAGACCGTGTGTTTTTATTGCATGTAGCTGCATTTCTTTTGCATTTGATCCGAGTCAGGTGAACAGCCCAGTTGGACAATTTTCAAACAAATACTAACGACTTTTAAATAAAATCACTAATCTTTACAGGATTGGAGATTTTAAAAAGAAAATTGCGGGGAGGAATTTTCTTCAAAATATTTTGACTCAATCACCCATCAAATTGTCACGAATTTTTCAGACAGCTGCAGAGTCAGAAGCATTTGAAAACTCATCCCTATAAAACTTATATTCATCCATTATTTTCTTATTAACTCTTATTTCATTAAATCCAGAAGTTGCGTAAAAAAATCACTGTTTTTTCTTTCGCTTGGTTACCATAGCTCTTTAGTGTCTATGACAGGATCTGTAAAAGACTCACTGAGCAAAGGTCCAGCATAACAAACGTTTCGCTCTCATTTAAAACAAGCAAGTTTTTCCTACTAGATTCGACCCTCTAGTGAATAGATACGTCCTGTATCTTTCAGTAGGGGAATATATTTCCAGCCGGTGAATACCGGCGAGACAAAGACAACGTCAACTGCAAAAACTCATTATTGAAACCTTACGTAGTTCAGAGATCCAATCCCCTCCTGTAAGTATTTGCGGGAGAGAATTGGTATCTCACAAATCAATAGATTTATGAATCCCACAAATCCATGAAGCCACGGAACAGAATAACTCAAATAAACATCGGATGCTTATTGCAATAATTTAGAATGCATTCCAGTGTCTGAGTTAGGCACAGTTTAGTGGTTTCGTAACAGAAGACTCGATGACTGCAATTTTGACAGTAAGGTGAAAAAATTTCTTGATTGGCATATTTTTATCATCTTAATGATCTCAAAAGAATAATATCGTCTGAGTAGACAGATGGCGAGAAAATTGAAATGAAATTGGCAGGGTGTCTAGCGGGTGTGAAGATATTGGAATGGAAAGTAATGAAGGAAATGTTCCATAGCCGGAAGTCTCCTCTAAGGAGAAAGATAGAAGTGAGAGCGAGAAAAAGGGAGAAAAACACATGACCAACTGACGTACTACCAAGGTAATAATTAACATGCGAGAGGAAGAATGATTTGGATTACGGGTTTAAGTAAACCGCATGTAAAATTGTGGAGCGATTCACTCCTCAGCTCATGTCCTAAAGTAGACAGGTATAAATCAAAGTTTCTTTTCACCGACAAGTAGAAAATGCAAAGAATGGGGGAGAAAGTGGAGGTGGAAAGTACGTGCCCAAATGGAATCATATTGTATGTAACTTGTTACTGCAGGACCATCATCGTCGTAGAACAGGGGCCTCCACTACTACAACCACTGCTTGAAAATTCCGACAACGTTTGATACTCTCCAATGCAAAACTTGGACCATTTAAAGTTCTAACGGCATGCATTGCACGTCAATTAAATTCATCAGAGGGGAAATCGAATCACCTCAACTTTGAGGTTTCTTAGAATTCACGTTTCCTCCTGCGTCTTATTAAGGAAAGAGCAACTGCAGAAGACAAGTCTTTGTCAGATGTATTATAACCCGAAAAGCAGTGGTAGTATTCTCAAGGTTCTACTTCCCAAGCCCAACTTTTCAACAGAATATATACAGAGAATGGTGCGTGAACCCTTAAGTAAAGCCGTAAATCGATACAGTATTTTTGACTCCTTCCCTTTCTCCGTTCTGTACACATATCTACAGCATTCAAACATACCTAGTCTTCAACTCCTCTCCGTCAGTCATATGGCCCAGTATATGAAGAACACTGAGAGAGAGAGAGAGAGAGAGAGAGAGAGAGAGAGAGAGAGAGAGAGAGCTACGGCTCACTCCAACATCTTCCCTGTGTATGCGACTTTGCTCAATCAGCAAGTTCCCTTTCGACTTATAATGTTTCACAACTTGCTTCCTCCTAATGTTTATATAAATCTCGTGGTGAAAGCAATGAGGAACAGAGTATTTGGCAGATTTCAGGCAAATCGCTCCCACATAAACCCTAAGTATTTTCTCTCTCTCTCTCTCTCTCTCTCTTCCAGATCAGGTCTCCAGACTCAATGCGAATATCCAGATTGACAACCATATAAAAGGGGAATAAGATAGATACTCTCTCCAATGAATTCTCAGACTTTCTCCAGTTGTATCCCCCATACTTATGTATAGGTTTGTGTGGTGAGAAAAAATGGGGATAAAACTTGATGATGAAGTTTGATAAAAGTGTCGTACATGTGCAAGTGTAAAAGATTTACAGTCTGTCGCACACTATATATTTGCATCAAACAGAATCCATCCCACTAGCTGAGCAACTTGCTGCTTCCTCCATTATGGTCTTTCCCTAATGCAGGCATACAATTCCTTTGGTCTCACCAAGCCAGTCTTGAGGAACCAACAGAAAGTAACTGTCAGGTAAAGATACCTATAAGTACAGTAATCACCCGTAGTCATGGAAGCTACTACACTCCCACTATCCCTATAGTAACCCATGAATACCACCCTAGGCCAGGCATAAACACGGACCAAAAAGTATAAAGATCCTAATTCCAATGCATCGCTGTCCTAAAAATATTCCACATAAATAAACATATTCAGAGGAAGAGAGTATTATAAAATGTTTATAATACCTATCCATATTATATCATCATATCAGGATACAGCTCAGCCCAAATATTACAGAAGAGCCAGTATAGTAACAAGGCTAGCCCTGCAAACAGTAAAAGTTGATACATGAATGAAGCCCATTGCTTCAGAGTCTTCAGACCACTGACAAGGGATCGGATAAAACTTTATAAAGCACATGATTTTTCTTTTTACTTTTACCGACTAGAATTCAGGATAAACTTTTAATTTCAAAACTAGCTCCTGAAAGCAAATCTTTTGATGAAGAGCAACTTATCGGTATTAAACTCCTCCACCACTGTACGCGCCAACTGATTACATATATCCAGAGCTTCCAATATACCCCCGCCCGTATAAAAGTAACATTCATTTGAATTGTACGGAATCCCTACTCCGGATCTGTAATATGCTTTGATTTAACTCCACGGAGCCCGAGCTTTGTATATCTATATATCTTACTCATAGCCTTTTAAAGAGGAACATCAAAGATAGATGTGCCCTGCGGAATAATTCAAGTAAAGCATAACCCATCTCAATACTTTCAAGTTCCAATAATAGTACCTACATACGTAAACATAATCTGCAGTGAGGATGATGGAAAAAGGAAAAGTAACCGCCTAAGCAACATCCCCCAGAGCGTAGTAAAGTAGCCTTCTCAGAGTAATTATTCATAGGTGCATGAAAATCTATGCATAAGCTAAATTGGACTTAGAGTGAAAACCCGACATGACAACTATTAACCAACCGTAAGGTAGAGTGAAAAGCTACTCGTTAATAAGTTTCAACGTAATCTGTCAAAGCACAAAGAGGTATCACATGGGGAGGTATTTAGAATGGGAAGAGGACCATGTGTGTATAGATACGAGAGTAGTTGTAACTCATATGACAGGATAGTGAATTGAGTATTGAGTCACAAGACAAAAATAAGATTAAACCTTAGCTTTGCATCTTCTCAAGAAGTGCTGGAGTAGGTAGTGAGTTGGACTACTTACATTGGCTCAAGCTAACTAGGTTTGATGTGGGACAGATCCATCTCAATAGACTTAGTTTGACTTAGTTCATGCATGGCTAGCCAATCAAGTCTGCAATAAAAGGAAGACTAAGCTATGCTTTCAGATGTATTGTGCACTTTGAAACATCCTAGGGAAATCTCCAGTGTGCAGATCAACTTTGCAAAATGTGCATGATATCTTGGAGATGTTCAGGGGGTTTGTGCTATCATCATATAAGTACATGTGTCAGTATCGGGAGAAGGGGCTGGCGAAAGCTGGAGAAAGGCAAAGGACGATGAGTATTTGCACTCAGAGAGGTACAGTTTTCGGAGTCAGAGTAGTACAACTAACTCGGGACCACCAACAACAAGCAAAATAAGGGTGAAGAGCGGGACAACAAGGAGGGAGGCTCAATGAGCTAAGAGATTCGCCATATGTTTCGAATGAACATGAGAAATAATGCGGGCAATTACGTAGGAATCTTGGAGGGAGCTAGAGAGAAAGCGAGGTTTCTTAGTAGCTATGGTAGATAAAAGCATGGCTTCTGCAGCGGTCCACGGGTTAGATGGCCAGTGAAAGGTAGACATGAATACTTGGGGGATGGAAAGTGAGGTATATACGTACATAAGAAAAGTTTTTTCCCGAATAGTATGGAGAGAAAGTCCTGAGAAAAATTACGAGAATAGGGCGAGCATTCATGCAAGGGCAAGATGGAAGAAGCAAGTCAGAGTAATAAAAATGAAATGTCCAGCTCAGCCCAGCCAATGACAGTTTGCAGAAGTATGAAGAGAGGGAGACTGGATATGATGTTGTCGATAGAAAAAATGCTCACGGTCAATGTCTATACATGCATGTTGAGCTGGACAAGGAGCGTGGGTTGGGTCGGACAGTCGGTGGACAAAGATGGAGATTCATATCGTGTCAGTTACTGTGAGATTCTGTTGAACTGACTCTTTAAGCATGCAATTAAAGGGAGAAAGCATGACGCAGAAGCGAATTGAAATCCTTCCAGTTACAAAATCCGAATAGAATTTGGAGATTTCCTTCAATGGGCCAAATAAAGGGGATGCTGGATAATAGGCGTGCAGAGCAATCAAAATAGGATGCGAACGATTTCGTCTCTCCAACAGGACTTTTACTTTATTTCCTTTTATTTTCCATCCCTTTATTTTTTCGTCTTTTCTGTCTATCTCGACCTCTTCCAGTCCTTCCTTCCTCCGACCATTCTCAGTTCCTCCAGATCCTACTCGACATTCAGCGTGTAAGAGCTACTTGAACATTCCTTCGTTCCCATTCCATTATTTCAGACCATGCTAAGTTAAAGAGAAGTGTAACAAATCGAAAGTCTTCGAATTGAAATCGGCGACAAGGAAAATTATCCTCAAAACCTTTCTCCTAGTTAAACGTACACCACAAATTCTGTCTGGAAGTGAAAGTGTGGAGCAGACTGCCGCGCCTAGTTCTCCGTCCTTCTCTCTCTCTCTCTCTTTCTCTCTCTTCCTTTCACTTTCGCTATCTCTCCTTAAAATCACGCTAGCTCTCTGTCTTCCTCATGCTTTCTTCCTGGCTCGAGTCAGATGGGTTCCAGGCTCCGCTCCATCTATTCTCAATTCTGCTTCTACCCTTCATTCAGCATGACGATTCTTCCAATCAAATACCAAGACCTATTACAACAGCAAGTTACTCTTCTCGCCTTCTTTTTCCCTCCTTTTATTCTCCTGGAATCCACTTTCCTTCTCGTCTTCGCTCCATCCTCTTCCTTAACGTGTTCCTTCTTCACTTAGCTCTTCCCTTGGAATACAATCCTGAGACAATCACTTCTCTTGAAAAAAGTGATTTCACTTCGCAACTAACTCTTTTTCCTCTTACTCTTCCACCACTACGGATTCCTCCACTCCAGTTTCTCCTTCGCCAAGGAGAAACTGAAGCCAAAATTGAATTTGCCCCCTGAAATTAGGTATTACGCTTCGCGTACGTCTTTACTTATAAGATCAGTTAAACAATCGCTCTCAACATCAGACTTTTCTAGACTACATTGCATTCTGTCCCCTCTCCTGTCACATGTAGACAAATACCAACTTTTCCTCTCATGTCTCCTCCTTCATCATTCAGTCAAATGCACCAACAAGTCTCATGATAACAATTGCCACGATCGTCTTCCTCCCCACTTCGCACTTCACGTTGTTATCTCCCACGACCAACCAGCAACTATTACATATAAGTAGCACATAGATTAGACTTTTCCTCAAGAACAACGCTCCACTGCCCATCCTGATGTGCTCTAAGTATGTGCCTCCCTTGTACATGGGTGGGTGGATGACTCTCATGCTAACCTGCTATTACCGTAACTCCAAATACTGACGCTTCCTCTCCTCCGAACTGCTCCTTCCCGAGAGTCACTGCTGGATACTAACTCCTACACCACCTCTCCTGCTCATACCATCGCAGACGCTACATCCATCGCCATTGCCATTCCTTTTGAATCTTCGTATTGTCATTCTTGGAATAAACCACTTTCGTCCATTATCTCAATTCAATAATACCAGTTAGGCGTACCTAATTGACTTGAATAGACCACTTAACCATGCTGGTTCAAGTACCTCCACGATCATTCAACCGTTCTACATCTTGTACATTCAGATGCCTACCAACGTAATTAATGCTGCCACACATGAAATAATACCCTGCTCCAAAGCACGGCCTGCTAAACGAAAATCCTTGCTGGAACCAAATCGGAGAGAATGGAGAGCAAAACGAGAGAAGGAGAGAAAGAGCCGGTCCCTTCCATAAATCTACATGATCCACGTCCTCCTTCCTACTTGCTCCCTTCCTTATCAACTCGTACGATTCTCTTCACGTTTCTTTCAAATGCCTTTTCCCCATCACTTTCTCATAATTATCATTACCAAGGATTCAACGAGATTATTTCACTGAATTAACTAACCAATCATTCGTGTACCTCGCACCGCACAACTTATACTATATCTTCTATGTAGCCGAAAGCGACCCCAACCCATACCTTTGCTGTATGTAACTCAAGCTCAGCCTTAAATAGCTACATAGAAAGTGGTGGAGAAAACTATATAGAGTGCGTCGGAGACACTCTGGAAAGTCATTCAATTTCAAGCTCACAAATAAAATGACTGTAGATCTAGATTCCATTAAGATCTCCACAGAAAGTTGGTAGTTTCTTAGCGTATGGAAATCCAGATAATATCTTATAATTGGATAAAAAACAAGTGCATAAATTCTCTCTTTTCCTTTTATGTGTCCTCCTCCCCGTCCGTAAACTCTTTGCTCAACTCGTGTCTTGCTTCCTATCTCCCAATTAAAATTTCTTCCTGCTATTCCCCGACCATGTGTCCGACGATTTCCTATATTTACATCTACAACCTGCCCAATGTAGACTGTGCATACAAAAATATATATAAACCATCTTAACACTTTAATTCGCAATGATCCTCTTAAACCGAACTTAATACGTGGTCGTCATAAAATTCCGCTAAAAGAAATTTCTTCTACCATTAAAACGACTCAATGCACCAAAAATTATCAAATGAGCTCCACAAAATGCTTTTTCCGCATTCTCTCTCAAATGCCTTTTTCAAGAGTTTCCTCCATTCCACACACACAGACACACAGAGACACACAGGTGCATGTAGTTACTGAGAAAAGAATTCCAATGTTGTAGACTCAATCTTCAGATGTGGAATATCTGTAACCTCAAGAATTTCTGAGGCTTAGCTTCCAGTCAATAGTTGAGCTGAGGGATTTTATTGGAGCCTGTAGCATTCTAAATGCAATTATAGAAGGAAATTTACAAGTCCTTACAGGATAAAGACCTACTTATCCACAGATGAATTTTTCCTCCATAAGGTAAAAAAAATTCTTTGATTATAATCAGACAAGCTCAAAATTCCCTTCTTGGTTACGTATACTCACGCATATATACAGATATATAGCTACGTACATGCATATACATATTTTGTAGGTTGCCTCACGAATCTCAATCGGCACAAGGAACTAATTTAAGTTAATGACGGTCCCGCTGGGAATTGTCGTCGCTCAGTAATTCAACGTATCATTCCTTCTTCTTCGTCTCAGCGAACTTCTTTCTCCTCCACGGCTGATACGACTTCTCTGAATAATTTTATTGTCTGGTTCTTCACAGTTCACACACATCCGTACATACCTATTAACTTGTACAACTATGTAGAGCACATCTTCTCCAAAAGCTAAATTAACTCTCCCGTTCAAGGTTCACGCTGAAACTGACTATATAATCAATATAAATATATTTCCAGATCCTAACGAACAATTATGTATGTAGAGGTATATACATATGCGTCTGTAAGCGTCTACTAACTACATACACACCAAACTATCGCATCTTACACATACTCAAGTTAAGTAGAGAGAAAGAGAGGGTTAAAGCGTCCCTTGGTTGTAAGTACATCGTAACTTTCTCCAATGCCATACTCTTCCCAGCTACACAACTACCCCTAAATAACTCTGTATCAGGCTTAGTATCAGATCTTCTCATTAAATATCATGCGACAGTCTAAATTTTCCTTACCCTCGAGACTGTTGCCATCCCGCAGTTTAAGCGCCTCTAACATTGGCATCCGCCTCACCACACCAGTCCCCCATCATGTCTTAATGCTGATTACTCTTGGGTCAGCAAAGTCAATCATTAATTTCTCCACGTTTCTCCTCCTCTCATACACCCATCTATCTACATACGATCGTAAATAGACATGAGAAATAAAACTCATAGGACATTGATGAGGAAAAGTGAAAAAAGTTGCGCTCTTTCCTCTCCTCTGCATAAGTATGGAGCCCACATTGGATCGTTTTTGTGTAAACGACAGTGTGTATATTCTTGTATCATTTGCGAGACAGGGACTAGCGATGGAGGAGAGCACCCGGTCAACATTATGTGCATATATTTTACCCCCAAAGTGGAAAGATAACAAACTCATACACTGGGATGGATAGACCCAGTTCCAAGAAAATATGCACCGCTCCAACGTCTTCTTAAGTACACATGGAAAAGTAAAACGTCAATAAGGGGAAGGGACTATATCAACAAGTCTACAAAAGTTTTTTAGATTCTTCTTCTCTCTTTCCTGGTACTATATATGTATAACCTTTGAACTACAGCCCAGCTCCCATGATATTGCTCTCCTCATCCGATTCCTCCTTCATACTTTACGAATCTTTCTCTTTCGCTCTCGGTGGGACAGTAGATTGAGCATTCTTAAATACATGGTGATATACAATGTACCCAACTCCTTGTGGCTTCCTACATATACATAAGGATAAATGTGTACATATTCTGTGGGAGAGATGAGTGGCTGAGTTAGGAGACTACTCCAGGGTGGAGTTGGAAGGGAAACATGCATATCCTTGGTATTTGGGAGAGCGACGTTCAAGTTGTAATCTGAGAGAAAAATTTAGTTATGAAGTCAGAGAAAGGAAGATAGAAGAATGGGAATGGAGAAAAGTTCATGTTGTAGTATAAGTATCTGTGATAGTTTGCAGAGTTGGAGAAATAGCGTTGGGCATGGGATATACAGATATGAGGACCAATGGGACACTCATTACAGGCAAGTTGCCTTATCGCTCCTACAGCAAATCTGGTCCTTTCCCATGAAAAGTTTCCACTTGAGTCATTTGTATCATTAAGTAGGGAAGCAGAAAAGGTCATGTGACTTGAGTTGGAATCTCTCGGAGTAAGGCTCACTTCATAGGGAAATTAACTATTATGTGTTATGATATTTTCCTATGTCCCTACATAATTATACGGGAAAGATGATAAGATTGGGCGGAAAAATGTTTGACGAAAAGTCTGTCTTCCTATGTGCATACTCACTCTCTCTCTCTGTTGTTTGCCCTCAGAGACTGATTTCACTATAGATGATAAAATCCGGGATAAATCATGAGATTCAACTAATTATGTCGCTCGTATACAGCCCCTACAAGTTACCTAAGTATCCACTTACTTGAGTACACATAAAATGAGCTTAGTTAATTGAATAGTAGTTTTCTACTAGCTGAAACTCAAGTTTAAAAATAAACTGGGTCTGCTCCTACCTGACAAAATCCACCGAGCTTTTCCCCATGAAAAAGACTACGGGGAAAACAATTTGAACAAAATGACATAATGGCCAATGATTAATTGATCTGACTTCCTTGTAAGTAGCAGTTTGGGGACAGTCGTAGCAAATCTATGAGGTATAAATGTATATGTAGCCCAATTAAGAGGACACATTTAGGTCCAAAACATACAACTCTTGGTTTGAGGACGAGGTGTGTATACACGTCTACTAGTTTTTTCATGGCAGCCCATTTACTGCTCAGTATTTCCTCTCTCTTTCTCTCTCTCTCTCTCTACTACTACAATTGTACTAAGGCTTTGGGATACGATGAAAGTTACTGACTGCAAAACAACTAAAGTCAGTGCCATTAATTCTCCTAAGACTTTTAGTCTCTCCTTTAGTTCCAATCGGAAACCGATAAACACTTCTTCTCTTCTTATATATCACGGACTTGGCACTGGCTGAAGTTCATGCAAACCTACACATGCACACACACACACACATTATTTACAAATTACACATGTGAATTCTCCCCTTTACGTAGTTGCACATTCTATCTTCACACCATTCACATTCCAGCTCATGAATACAAGACTGTACACATACACAAGTATGTGGAAACATTCACCGGCTTGTCCTTGCCACAGTGCATAAGTTATCATTTCAAAGAACACATTTCCCTGTCCTCAAGTTTCTTGACTCTCCAGAATCCCGGGTTTATTCCAAACTGAATACATATAAAGCAACTGTGAAAAGTAGAAGAGTTTTTCTCCATCTCCTAAAAACACACTCCGTCTACTCAGTCATCGTTTGGTGAAATCCTCCTCCTCAACCAACCTATTTTCAAGCTCTTGTAAGAAGTTTCCTTCTCTGCACACACACACATTTTAAGCAATTGGAATTTTCTTGTAGTCGGCCGTAGTTGTTCGTGGCTCTTCAACATAAATATATACCTTTTCTTGACTTGACCAAAACTTTGGGAATCCAGGTACGCACGTGGACAAGTTTTACCCTAAGCACATCTTGTTCTTTAAAGATAACGAGCCCGCGGGTTCATTCAGCCGGGGAAGCACTCACACATAGATATGAAACGATTCCGAGTTTTCCCTTCAATCTCAATGTGTATCTACATATGAGCTGGTGAAAGACATTGGCTATAAACATTTTATAACCTAAGAGCATTCAAGTACATAAAACCGTCTCAAATTACATTAAGACTCTTCTACTCTCTCAGTAATAACAAATGACTACTATTACAAATTACTATGGGAGCAGCTGGAGACTAACTCAGCAGAATAAAAATGTGTAATTTGAAAAAAAATATACACCAAATCCTTTTGCAATTCTCATGTAAATCCTACCTGCACACACCAGCAACTCTGTGCAACTAAACAGGAGGAAGTTTTAACGGGAGGAAATTTTACTTTTGTGTAACTCGATACCGAAGAGTGCATAAAAGTCTAAAGTCATGGAACGAATAAATTACGTACAAGCTCTCTGTATTATAGAGAAGATGTGGCCCCATGCATATGTTCAAGCTTACTTGTTAGTCGAGTTCTCCATGTGCTGTTCCAGCCGCCATCTAACTCTCTGGTCTGGAACTGTATATATACTGCTTAGGATTTGGAGCTTCTACATATACTTGTATTTTAAAGTTAGGTTTAATTTTGCAGAACAAAAAATATTAACATTATTTATTGGCTGTCATTATCACACAAAAATTAAAATCCACGTTGAATAGAAATTGAGGGAGTGGGAGAAATAATTGTGGGATTGAGTAAGAATAAATCCTGAATTATGAGAGTGATAAGAGACTTGAAACAATGCTCTCTCCTTTAAGGGCCTTGAACCCCGGTCGTTGTCATGAATTCATGACAAAGCATTAACGGCCTACTTGACGTGAATCCATCGAGTCTGATTCCCGGGAACGGTCCTTTGATTTTTTCACGTCTCTGTCTTCGGATTTATTTACCGCTTTGAGCAACCAATAAGAGATTTATGTAGGAAAGAAATGAAAAGAAAATAATCTTTGAATGGCTTTGGAAATGAGCTCGTATTTTATACCTCAAATGTCCCATTGAATTATCGCACATGGTCGTTCAGAGGGAGTTATTCTTGCACATATGTGATGAATTGCCATATTTGAGAGGCTTTTTCATGAGCATCTTTTCTACGTCTGTCATACATACATGGTGCACACTCAGTTGTATTTGTTAAAATAAATATCAAATCCGTACACACACAGGCGCTTTGATGAAGGTGCACACTAACTAAGAACACTTCTTCTTTAGATCTCAAAGTTTTTCGAGTGGTTCATTAATTCGAAAAATATGGAAGTCCCATATAAGCCAAAAGGAAAGCCTGCATTTGCTTCATTATCTCTACTCTCTGGTTTTACAAACCCCCCCTTCGTCAACTCATACTTACTTTGCTCATTTGCCTTAGCACTTGAAACTTGAAAAATATGCAGTCAAATAGACATGCATGTAATCTATTTGTGGATAGATTCTGTCATATGCAAGAACACGAACGAGCGGAGGAGAGACCATTCCAGAGGACATGAGTAAGTTCTAATGAGAGATTCTTATTAGTTGAACTTTCAATCAGAGTTGTCATTTTACTCCAACTGTGCTTACGTACACTTTCAATTTACATTTCCACCGTCGTTCGTCCTCATCCCCGGACCTGTTTTAGTTAGTTTTGTACTTGAGCAGTTTCAATTTTACGTGCCACCGTAGTGCAAAAGAATCTTACAAATTTCCAAACCTTTTAGGAAAAAGTTTAAAAATTGCTTTCAATTTTTTAAAATTTAGTTGACGATATACATCCGTCCTTCAGACGTCGGAAACTTTTAGTATGCATCAATTTAAACACATGCGATCAGGAGGTTTTTCCCAAATGTCTTTATAACTATGACTTCTAAAAAGGCTGAGGATATTGAGAGTTTAAAATGGAAATTATTTGTCTTCATTGTAAAACGTTTTTAAAAAACTGGTGAAGATACCAAGGAGAAACAATAAAAATGAAAAGAAAAGCTTGGGAGAAACTGGTTATACAAACTAATTGTTCAAGCATTAAGAACACACTGTGTGAGAATGTAAACCGCATTCTTCCGTATTATTTAATGGAACAGGAGGAAAACATCTGTAGATTATTTTTATTAGTATTTCCAGGCACAAATATCTACATACATACGGCCAGAAAAGAATAAAATAAATTTGATTTTAATGGATTTCTTGCCACCAGAATATGACCGTAATTGAACGTGAAGCGTGAAAGGAGTTGGAATGGGCTAGTGGGAAAAAATTCAAGGAATTTGCCTATACCCCCAACTATTTCACAGTCGAATAGTTCAAATTTATCAATTTTTTATCGATAGGAATGCTTTCCACTCAGGCGTAAATTCTCTCATTCGTTCAAATTGTACAAGAATGTAAGTATTGGTTTGAGAACGCTGAGGAAAGCGAACAAGTTTTTATTTGCAAAATTTCCATTTTATTTGGGAACCAAAATTAGAGTATGGCTTGGGTCATTTTCAAGTCCTGCAAATTTTTTTACGACTTTGATAACATGGCTTAGTGTAGATATTTAGTTGATTAAGTCAGGCATCCCAAGTTCCCAAGTATTTCAAACTTACGGTTTACACGAGTGTAATGGAAATTCCTATTTATTTATTCTTATGCTTGTATTTTTTTATAATTGTGTTACTTTCTTGGACATTCATGGAAAGAGATTAAATCCAAACAAAAAATTTGTCTCTTTCAAAGTTATTTCTTTGTAGCCTAAAATCTTTTTTCTTCAGAGGGAACATTTTCACAAAGTGAGAATTAATAAAATACTTTGTTAACATACAACGCCTGCCAATGAAATTTCTTCATAAATGATGAGTACCATATAGACGCCCACCTTCATTTTAAAGTTAGTTAAAACTAAAACTTTGTTGAGTTGTTAAATCCATGAGATTTTATCTATACATTCCATGCTGCTTTAGATACAGCCTTGGACAAACATTACGTGTGCTTTGTAAAATCTTCGTAAAATCTGAGTCTAATTTATTAAGAAACTCTTTCCAATTTCATTTAACTTATAATCAAAAAACCTGTAAACTGCGTCCGGTTAAAGAATATATAGTTTCACGCCTACAAAAAGTTTCATTCTATTTCACAAGTACTGGAAACATTTCATTTATCAGCATTGCAATAGGAAATTATCAGACTATGTAGGGTATTGGTCATTGTATGAATGTGAATGATTGTATGCATTAGAATAAGGGCATTTGTATATCATGGCTTGGACT
>JAQFXU010000385.1:0-57232 GCA_034693705.1 Spatulosminthurus flaviceps | reverse complement strand
CCTTGCTTCGCTTACTAAGCATTGAGTATAGTGACGTAAAGTTAAGAGGGAGGTTTGAAAATACACAGCCACAAACCAGGAAACATAGATATGATGAGATTATGAGATGCACTGGAAAGACTGCGTGGAAACGCAAATCGCAAAGGGTACAGACAGGGTATATACATTTTTTGTAAACGAAAAATGTTTAAACCTCCAGATCCTTTAGCGCCTAAGAGAGCTTCACAAACCGCGGTAAATTTGAAGAGGTCAATAATTTTTTTTCGAAATATGGAAATTGAATTAAAATTTAAAATCCATTCTAAGACAAACGTTAAATTATAGTTAAAATTGTCACTATGTCTGGCTGGGGGTGTGTATAGAAGCGTTAATCGGTGTCCACATTTACATGTGCAAAAATTATTTTAATTTGATTTAGCGTTATGTGAGATTCCGTGAGAACGTGAGTAAAGAAATTACGAAGGGCTGTTCTTGTTGTGCGATGGGTCATAGTCATGGGTTGTCGCTGCAGCAGTATTCCATGTTAAAGTATTTTTATTTTTAACCAATTATTTATTGAAATGGAGATACTGAATCGTATGTGTGTTCGTGTGTAGCACTCTATTTCTATATATAAAATATATGCCTATGGATTTTTATATGGTTGATGCTTCCGAGTTAAATGAGGGTATGACACAATTTGTAGATTGTATTTTGGAAGTTATCATTTAATTTCCATGAGGCAGGGGGAGATCATTAAGAAAGGTATGTATAAATATGTACTCAAACAACAATAACCTACTTCACCAGACGGGCCACTTCATGGCTCAGAGTACTCACATGCAACACCCGAATCTAGGAGTGGGTAAGTACATACACTTAAAATTCAGAATCGAATTCTTTAGGGTTCAGCTGATTATATTAGCCTTATCAGATCATGAGTATGTCGGTCTAGGATTGGTCATAAAAATTTAAAATGAGGTTGACTGTAGTTGATAAGTGGGTTAATATAATGTTTTATTTTATTGTGCTGAAGACTATGGACAGGGCTACTTGAACGATGCGGGTGGAGTTTTCAACCCAGTAGCACCGGGAGTCACTTCTCAGTATCAGATGCAAAATAGCTCTCAGACGTTGCACAAGTTCATAAAAACTGATGGAAACGAAGCTGAATCGATTTTGCCGACGATTGGTGAAAAGCGATCGTTGTCACCCACGTCGTCTGTAGAAGCTCATGACTCAGACTCCAGTGCCGAGCCCATGAGGAAGAAAGCCAAGAGTGGAGGGATAGATTTTCGGAGGAAATCTGGAAAAGGTGGTCGCCACCAGGATGAGATTCGAACAATATACAAATATGAGAACGGTCAATGGTTGTGCCCAAAGTGTAATAGGGTTGTTAGTCCGCGAGCTATGCGAATGAAAGCTCACTTCGAGAAATGTAGCATGGGCTCGTCTTCCACGGATAGAAAATCCGATACTAAATCGGGGAATTCCTTATCTTCGTCGTCAGTAAAGAAATCCTTGGAGCCAAGTGTGGACGACACTGCGGATGAAACCGAAAGGGTTGATGGTAGACTTACGAGCCCTGGAAAGAAAAAGAAAATCATTACGATGAAAACAATTGAGGGGGCTGGAAGACAAAAATCTGAAGTCTGGCAGTATTATGAAGAGAGAGAGGAAGGACAATTTTATTGCAAGAGGTGTGGCAAAAGGGTCAGTTCCAAAGCTCATCGATTGAGCCAACACCTTGAAACTGGTTGTGTTGATACTCCTAAATCTAACGGTATATTTTTTTCTAGCAGTTGTTCAGTCGTTAGATTTAAATAGTTATATTGAGATAAAATCAAGCAAATATTGATGTTCTCACTAAAATCATAACGTGCATGTCATGTTAAGGAATGAAAATAATAAGTTTTTTATTTCAGTCACGGAGCTTCGTAAAGTTGGTGTGACCGCTAATTTTTCCAAGTCTTCCGCCATCGATGACTTCAGACAGCATTTCGATTATCGGAATGGCGAGTGGCATTGCAAGAGATGTGGAAAAATTGTTAGTTACAGTCGCGAAAAAATGAGAAAGCATGTAGATGTTTGGTGCGTCGTTTCTGGTACTATGGCTGGAGCAGGTATAATTAATAGTTATTTGTTGGAAATAAATTTCAGACAACACCTAGGTGTTGGTGTATTTCACATCTAGGAATATTTTTGGCATTTAACAGTTGCCGTTGCTGTCTCAACATCTTCCGTATCCTCAAAATCTAGTTACGTTCGATCGGACGTAGGATTGATAAATCTTCAACTAGGAAAATTTATTTATAGTTCGAATCTTCCTTTCGAAGTTGTTGAAGATCCAGAGTTCGCAACATTTGTCAAAATGCTGCGTGCCAATCACAGGCTGCCTTCACCAGCGGATTTAGGAAATCACATCTTAAGTGATGTTGAGAGTGACATTCAAACTGAAATGGAGCGAGATCTATGTGACAAATCTATCACCCTTATACAGGCTGGTTGGTCAAGATTTCCGGACGTAAGTATAATGAGTACTAGTGAATGCTACACTATTATACACGCGTTACACAACGGGAAATCCTCCTACTTTCTTAACGCTGTTCAACTATCTCAAGACCATTTAACTCCCGAGCATTGTTTAGAGCTCATAAATAAAGCCATTGCTAGTGCTTCTAGTTTGTATTCATGCAATGTCGTAGGTGTCCTCACCGACCACTGTAAAACTTATCTAAAGTTAAGAAATCATGTTCAACAAGTGCGGTCAGAGCTACATGTCTACGGTTCCTTTCTCAACTTATTAAACTCGCTCGGCGATGAAATTGTCGACTCTGAGCTAATTTTGGCAGTGGGAAAGGTGCAGAAGTTTTTTACAAGTAGCAATCTGGTGGATATTTTTGAGTTTGAAGGGGATTTCTCAGTTATTCTGGCCCATGATGAGAAGTGGATTAGTCAGTCGGTAGCCCTGAAGTCTTTTGTCGCCAATCATCCTATGTACCGACAAACATTAGACACTTTTCAGTTGGAAGTGGATCAAAACATCAGAGACGTGTTAGAAAAACAGGATTTCCTAACAAGAGCACAGGAATTGATTTGCGTACTGGATCCATTAACACAAGCTTTCTCAGAGGTAAATGCAATTTTTATCTAATTTTACTTTGCCCCTTCGTAAGTGTGCTCATGCTACAAAATTGGCAGTTCCTGGAAAAATAGATGCTTATTCTTCCTTCAGAGGAGCGTAATATCTTTCTTACTGAATTTTAGCTGCAAAACGACAATGCAACAATCGCCGACGCCGTTAACTGCTGGCTTACTCTGATGAATGACCCTCAAATAAGTAATACTCACAAGGAGAAAATTCAACTGGCTTTTAATGAAGGTGTTACCCCCATGGCGATCGCCGCCTACCTGCTTCATCCAGTTTATAGAGGTTGGTGTTGGAGATGTCACTTGTCTTACGGGCACTGTTTAGATATCTGTAGTAGAGTCCTATACCTAATATGTTAGACGTTGCACAAAACCTTTTTGTAATTTAATTTCCCGCACTGTTTATCGGAACAGAGCAGGAAGATGTTTTATTTAAACATGACGGAAGAAAAATGTTAGGGCTTCAATTATTGAGTGCTATAAATCTTGTTTTGTTTCTAGGTCAAAACATGCTTTCTGAATTGCAAGAAATTGGTAGAGTGTGGCTCCTGGAGCGAAATCCAATGTTCGTTGTAGGCCAGGCGGCGTTGGAAAGGGCGGATACAACTTACTTCCCATCATCATTCCTGAATTCAATAGTGGCCAAGCAAATGGCTCCAGCCGTATGGTGGGAGAATGCTGGAAAGTGGCCAGCGATTCCTGAAGGTTTGATGAATCTGGCTATTTCCTTAATGGTTCTACCAGCCAGTACAAGCACAGTTGATCAATGCTCTAATACTATTGGAAACATCATGTCTACTCACAAGAAAAAATTGGGATTAGACAAAGCTTTAAAGTTATGTAATGCCTATTTCTCGCTCCGGAGAAAGTGAAACTCATCCATTGTTCCTTCCTGGAATGTTTCACTCCACTGTTTTATGTTCCATCTAACGTAGTACTGAAACGTTGTTATATACCGTAATATATAGTTTTTTTCTGTAAATTATCTCAATCAGTTCCATAGTTCAGTTGCAATAATCTTTACTTAGTATACTTAATACTTAAATTCGCGTTCTAGGCATATAACGCATTTTTTGAAGCCCTTCGGGTTCTTCCCTTTCGAGTCCATATTGTTCTGTTTACTCACATTTGGCTAAATCCAATGTGTTATACATACCTGTATAATTACTTCTTTGTAATGCTTGTTATGTCTTCAGACACTTCAGAGTTTCTCCGTTTAACTTACCGCTCCTCCTTAAAGTTTCCCAACACTAAAAACTAATCTTTACTGGCAGCTTGTTACCTGTAACCAGATGAAGCATGTGATCCCCTTAGCATTGACTTTCTGGTGAAGATACTAAAAAATATTTTTATACGGGCTTCCAACTAGTTGATATGTATTACATACGAGAAAAATAGAAAATAAATAAATAAACCGTGAACTTATTATTCATTTGGGTTTGGAAAACTCTCAACGTGTTTGCAATACCAATATAGCTCAAGCCTTTGAACGTTTTCTGATTTCAGTTTCGGATGACAGGATCGATTTTAGCTTTCATCAACAATTCAGAAGAAATGTCTTTGCTCCAGTTGCCCCCAAGAGAAGCAAACAACATCCGCACTTTCTCTGGAGTACCTCAACGTTGGATTACACTTTCCGAGCGAGTAAAAACCTGGACCGGATTTACGCGAGCATGGGCAACCTTGTAGAAATCCAGAAAAATCCGCTGCCAACGCCAAGCACTATAATTGACTTCTATTAGTCTTCTTGTTTTGTCCCAAGATCTTCCCCATATTTTCTCTCCTTTTTAAAGGCAATAAGTCTGCTTGGATTTTCCCTCCTTGCCTCCTCTCTTGGACATTAAGTAGAGAGTTTGTCTACACTTTCCAGGAAACGGAAAGGAAAGGCTTGAAACGGGAAAGCGTAATATATAATATAATAATGAATAGATTGCGGAACTCTGAATAAGATCGATAGTCCTAGGCAGGCAGCAAGGCTACTGCTACTAGCTCCCACCTACAGCTAGTTTTTGCCATACGCCAGAAGCCAGAACAAGGAGCAGAATGAAATCTAGACAGAACCGGGGTAACCAGCAGAGGAAATGGAGCTACCGACTATAAGGAACCAACTCCCTAGCAAACTTTCACATCCGAAATGGTAACAGAGTAACAGCATCACTGCACAGTAGCACAAAGTGTCCATTCATTTCAGTACATGCATGTGCATACGACTTACAAGGTTTCTCTCACTACGTATGAAGTCCGGGACCATGAAAATTCCTTATTTTTCGACGAGTAGCCTGTGCAGTAGTATAGCAGTAGTCTTTCTTCTCAAACACCGAAGTTACTACAAATAATAGTGCTTCTGCCCATGACGCTTCTTTCGCCCTGCTTATCAAAAATTCTATCTATACCCTCAGTACTATTGCGAAAGCTTTTATGGAAAACCTCACACAATTCATATTGACATGCATCATAAGCACTCCCACACTCTTTACCCAAAAAAACTACATAGTTAATAGTTATACATTATGATACTCTGTCAGCGCCTTTTCGGCACTTTCTTTTCATTTACAACCGTGTAGGTTGTATGGCTATGCAGGCCACTCTTCCCACGTCCAGAAAAACCTGTGTTTAATAATCTCCTTCATGCATCAACCGTGTGTGAGAAGAGAGGAATCTTCTTCACATTAAATGCTCTCTTCTCAAAATTCTTCAAAATTGGTATAGATATACAATGTAATCAAATGGAAACTCCATCTGGCTTCGGAGTCTTAAAGTCTTTAGCAGAGGTTTTTTCTTCATAGCGTACTATAGAACATTCTCCCCTTTCTTTTCGTAAAACCTCTTTGTGTGTCTTGTCAGATTAAAGGATGTTAGAAGTTGCAAGTTACAATACTCACTGACACTTCTTCCCTTTCAATAAGAGTCCACATGAGATATATTTCAAGTGTGGGTCATATATACATGTGTCCAGATTTCAACTTACATTATTTATAATTACCTATAAATACAGCTATTGCGTAAAAACGTATACAGTTCACGATATACTATTTTACTCAGAAGCAGTAGATATTATGCTATCAAAGCCTTCATTGAATATAATGTTCCTTAGGAACAAGAACCTTGTTTTAAACCTTTAAAACAAGGATCGTATGAAAGGGAGGGAGTTCCACAAGTTGATTGAAATACAAGTAGTCTAGAAAGAAAGGCTTTGTATCTCAACTCACTGTTTACGGCTTTCAGCTTTCATGAGGAAAGAGAATCCTTTGACAATGGAGTCATACTTTGTTACTTCTAAAGGGTTCCTAGCAAAACTTTCTCCCACTGTATGTAGAAGTTCTTTCAACCATGATGATTAGTAAAATATTTAACTCCACGTTCAGTAACTTTCTTCGAAAAGTTTTATTCAATTTTTCACTCCATGAACATTCAAACAAACTTAAGAGACAAAAACCACAGAGCTTGAGTTTCAGCAACATTTTTCGTTCCCCTTTAGTGCTTGAAAAATCAGAGCTTTTTGCCAGCATGGCAGTGAATTTTAGTAGGGCTTAATTTTTGTACACGTTGATGGATGCCAAATTATTTATGTTCTTAGAAAAATAAAAATTGCATAAGGGAACTTAAATCGCAAAAATTCGTCTTAAATATTGTATACGTATTAATACATATTAAGCGCTTTAATTTTTGGATGTAATATGACCTTTTTAATGTGTCTTCAATGTGATTTAAGTACAACAAATTTTTTGATTTGAAGATTTGAATTTGATGATAATCAATACTGACAATCAAAGCTTCCAATGAGATGTGCAAAATGAATTAATTTTCGTATTGCCAATGGTGGCAATAGTTTTGGGGCTCCTTGTTCAGAAATGGTATATGGCGGCAAACCAGTTATAGAACTTTGTCAAAAGTGATGCAGCTTTTACTATCAGTGCAGAATGGGATTTTGGAGTGTAGCTACCACATGCATACATACAAGGGATAAATCAAAATGTTAAAAAAATATTTTAGCTTGTTGTTGTTAAGACTCGGTGAAAAAGAAAAAGCATGCCGGAGTAAATAAAGTGAAAGCCAAAGGCCAAAACCTTATTGTGATTTGTGATTCCATTCCTAGATACAATATTAAGGACCTGTTTATTAAACTGTCAACGTTTTCACCAAAAGAAGCTCAAGCCAAATCATCAAAAAGAAAAGAAACGAAATATTGATTTTCTCCAAATGTTTTTCACTGCTCTTCAATCATACGCTCTTCATTTGCCTTTGTTCCACATTACCAGCAATTTAATATGCACACTTTCAGCTTTCTACATAAAACTAGTCAAAAGAAAGTAAAAGAGAAAGTGAAATCAACCATCTTGTTGTAAAAGTATACGTTTTGAGAGTACAAGAGGAAGGGAGAGAGAGAGAGAGAGAGAGAAATGTTTCTCTCTAAATTCTACCAATTCATCCATTCTTTCCGGCAAAATTAGTACCAATTGTACCATTCTGAGAAAAGTGAGTCACGGACCAAGTACTAAAGCAATCTGACTGTCAAACTCTGTAAATATAGTGAAAGTATGGATATTTACACATGTATACATATAGCTATTTATGCATTCGTTTGCTCCGGAACTTTTCAAATAGAAATTTTCCACAATTTACACAACACTTGCCATTATGTAGTATATAGCTCTACACAATTTTAGATGTGAGATTGTATTGAAGGTGTCCTTTATAACCTTCCATGCCATTACGTTTACGATGACTTTAACGATGTGATTAAGTGAATGGGCAATAAAAATTAAATATACAGACTTGCTACTATTTACTTTGCAGTAAATATTAGCACGTAAATAGAAACTTGATCACAGCTGCACCTTATATGGGTATATTACATTTTACCTTATCACAATTTATAGTACGTTTGTGAAATACAATGAAGGAATAAAATAATAAAGTTTAACTTGAATCTTCGCATCAGCTTTCATAAGCCTGCAGCTGGAGCTCCTTGCATTATATAAATACTTATGTAAGTAAGTGGGAGGTAGAAAAATTGAAAATTTTATTGCTTAAGCTTAAACAAACCTTTCCCATTTATAGCCTGACTACCTGAATAAAATTTAACTATTTCAACTATAAGACTAAAAATTCTATAGATCTATTCTATATCTTCTATCAGACACAACATATCTCATGCAGATTTTATATTTATAAAAAAGGATTTTAGCCTGCTGAAGAGAAATGAGAGTCAAATTGATTCAATTCCTCTCTTCTCTTGTAAAATTACGACTAACGACTATGACCACATATTTTATCCATCCTATGCTGTCAGAGATCAGTGCTACAGGCAAAACATGCAAGACGATATGAGATACTGCTTGACGATGTAGACAACATCAAGCTGAATAAAAATAAAAATTAAATAGCTCCGTTAACTGCTCAAGTTGAATGGCTCAACCGATTTCTCACATACCCGAATGAAGGGGTATGTGAAGGGGATTATTTTTTGGTGGGATTTTTTAAAATAATATGAACATCATATTGTACTAATCCGGCCGACTGAGAGATAGCCGTAGCTGAAGCCGCCTACACGAAAGCTTTAAATTATCGCGAATCGATGATTTTTCGGGTACGGGCATTCATATTTTTACCCGACCCCGATTGGGTTATTGGGTACTACCAAAAACCTTCATGACAACACCTCAATACCGGTACCCATTTCAATTCGGGTAAATGGCCTTTCATCAAAGCTGTACTAGGCACTTTCAGCAATTTCTTTGCATTGCAAAATTGTATCATTACCAGTACCCGAATAACCGAGTACTCAAGTACTCGTCCCTACTTATTTGTTAGTAACTTGTCTCGTTTACTCTCATTCTAGTCTAACTTTTCAATTATTCTTGTCGTAGGGAGCTTTAAAGTAATTTCTTTTACAATACAGTCTGTAGCTTTGAAATTTGAAACTTAAAGGTTTACGTAATGATTTAACTCTGTAAAACCTATGGGTACACGTGTATCGGAGGACAAACTTAAGTTTTGGGCACCCATGCTAGATAACTCAGCTGGACAATTTTTCGACGTTCTACTACCAAATGTGGTGGCAATGGTGGACGGAACAGGTTGTGGCAGGGGTCGCCAGAAGAGATAAGGGAGGGTGCCACTTTGGCGAAATAAGCGTGCTACTCCAATCAGTGGAATTGACGCCCATAAGAGCCCATGTAGCTATGTTTTTATAAAAATTCGATCTCAAAATTACATACGATCTGAGAGCAACATATAATCCCCGAAATAAATTATAATCTCAGTGCTGGTTTGGGTATCAGAAATGCATATTATACATTATCAGAGCCACCTACTCAGACCAAACTGCGAAGTACAGGGTGTGTAGGGCATCACAACCATTTGCGATCATGAAAGATCAAACAATTTCAGAGCTAAATGTGACATGTGACCCTTCAGCAATAAACGATCTCAGTCGGAGCTATTAAGTTCTAAAAAATACGTATCTACGACTTTTCCATTTCCACACTCCGGTTGTTCTGATTGTGAGTCATAGCATACTCAGACCAAAAGTACATACTGCTAACTTTAATTTTAATATTGTTAAAAATCCAATTCAAGACCTTTGGAAAACTGTAAACTTCAAAAATTAAAAGCAGAAAATCGCGCAATAATTTTGTAGCCAACTGAACCACCTTCGTGAATCAGAATGTAGATATATCTATTGCAACTCCAGGGTATATATTAGAGTTAAGCTCTCATATCGTAAAAAGCATTATTCTAACGATTTAATTCCATCGTGTACTTACTTTCCCATGATTATTAAGTGCCTATTTACTCCGTCAGGCAATCGCAGGGTGACATAAAATTACACAGCACAGCACAGACTTTAGTCGAAAAACTCGAACTATCACGGTTTACGATTTACGAATATTACGATGCTGATATGTTTCTTAGTTTTCTAGCTAGAGGGGATAGGAGATGATGCGATGGAGACATGTCAGGCTATTAATAATATTATTAAGTATTTATCTTCCGGCATGAATAATAAAATACAACGGTTAACCTGAAGAAGGGCAAAACGTAAGGGAAAATATTGGCATGGAAACTGAAACGCCAGACTTTTCACCTTCTTCCTTAAAATCAATTTTTATTGCATAAAATCATACTATAGATCGTAAAAAGACTAAAAAGTTGACAGTCTGACTCAGTCGCCACCGTTGCTCTATTAACTGGAAGCATAAGGCTTGTTCATAAAAATAGCATAGAAATAAGTAATTTAATTTAGGTTCCCTATTCCTAATGGTATTAAGGTAAGGTAGGTCGTAGGTCATGACTGAATCTTTCGACAGGTAAATTATACTACAAATTGTATCAGTACTTACAGCAATATATATGTATGTTAGGTTACGGTAGGTAAATGTATATCTGTTACTCCACCAATTTAATGCATAATAAAGTTTTCAAAGCCCTACGTTATTAGCAAGTAGCGAATTTACATCAGCAGGACTAGCAATCAATTATTAGCCACTTTCCATCTTCCATCCAGGTTTCCATTCCCTACTTCCAGGCTTTCCAGACTAGCAAATACTCAAGCAATAGACACCAGAAAAAGGATCCTACTAAAATTCTATAGTTGAACATATAGAAAAGTTAATGCACTCTCAAGAAGTGGGATAACTACTTACATTATATTATTAATTATTACTACCATCAGCAAGAAGGATAGTTTTGGATGTGAAGAGCTGCAAAGCTAAATTTAGATGCCGTGCAAGTCACCAAGCGTAACTTGATTAAAGGAAAAAGTATCTCATCACTTGAGAAATCAGCAACTGGCTAACGGCTACCTCATCCTCCTGTTCTTCTCATTCTTCCTGCCTTTGAGCGGGTGGTGAGTTGGTGAGAGATCGAACCGCGAGATTAGGATTACCTGGAATCCCTGGTATGCAAAGAATACTAATGTATAATGTATCTATATTCTTCCATGTATAAATTTTTCCTATTCCATAACCTCCAGCCACTTTACTCAGGCACGGTACTTTGAATATCCTACTCCAAGTATTATATGAAGGACGTACTAGGGTAATCAAAAAAGATGTAGGGCGCTCAGCACAAAGCCCGATTAGCGCAAGTATATGGGAGCACTTGGTATACTCCAACTTTTCGAATGCAATTTATGCGATCTAGGATATTACATGGAGCTTTGGACGACGTGGAGGAAAGCTCCACATGTTATACAAATGCATCACCATTTGAAACAACTATTCAGAAAATTATTCTATACGCGATTCAATCTTTCCACATGAAGGAAGGACGGAATTGCAAATTTGCTAAAATGCACTTGTCTTATCTCCGCTTTCAATAAGATATTTCCCCTCAACGCGCTTCTTTCTTATTTGAATATTTATCTCTGTCAAAGTGCCCCAGTTCCCCGTGAAACATTCTTTACGTAAATGATCCAAGAGCCAAGCCCGAGCTATAAGTTTTCAATCGTACTTATTTAATGCCAGTCAAGAAAAGAACGTAGGTAGATGCAAAGTGGGGAAAAATCTGAACCGATTTACCGTACCATATTATTTTTGTATGTATTTATTTGTTTCCATTTTTGCCAACCCATTATCCAACAATTTCTTTACCCAAAATTCCGACACTACTCTCACAGAGATGTAGAGATGCATTTTCCCCCATCTCTTTTCACTTACCCATTTAACTACATATATATATAGTTAAATGGATGCCGGAGCTATATCTCCGGCCTACTCAAGCAAATGATTTTACCACTTAAAATGCAGAGCTTCAAAAATATATCTCCTCTCTAAAATACTTGCAAACCTTCCGACACGTCTCGCATGCAACATAGTAAAATCTGTTTTTATATTTATACATACTACACCCACCTTAACCTACTCCTTACACTAGCCACAGCTCTTAAATGTAATTCATGGGCTGATTTTGCGTATTTAACATACATTAAGATAGCTCCATCCCAAATTTACAATTTCCAAATCTTTGCATGGCTCGGGCTCATGCAAATTTCCCATCTAAAGAAAAGATTTTTAAAAATTCTCCTGTATACCATTTCATTCAGGAGACACGCAAAACATTAGCTTCAAATTCATAACCTTTCCAGTCGTGGACCCATATGCCTAACAATTAGGCATATACGCATTCCATTATGAAAAAAATGTAAAATAAATCACGCAAAAATTACTTAACAATTTTAAATATATTCAAGTGAAGGCTGCCGATTTGGGAAAAATAATTTAAAAAAACACACACTTTCTTACAAATTAAGTGTGAATAAGCATAGCATCACATATCACATACACATTTTACAGCGTTATTGCAAATCGATATTAAGGAGGTTGAGTCTCTTGTATCAAAATCGGATATTTCGAAGTATTTTTAAATTTATTGTAAAATCTCCAACTTCATGCCCTACCATTGAATTCTAAGCAACCTGGGTTGATTAATATTTTATTTACTTAAAAACTTTCTATGACGGGCAGAAATTAAGGTGCAGGACCTTATATAAGGAGAGTCCTTATGAGAGAGGTTCCTGCAAGACGTATCTTATGGTATTTGGTATTTATAAACGAGTCCGCTAAAATATTGCAAACGGGGGGAAGTGACGTGCAAAAGTATTATTTTTGCAAGGGGGCTACTGATGATAATGGAAAGTGATGTATGTATGATATACTTGAAAGTAAAAGCCTGGAGTAAAGGCCTGGAGGTGGTATATATATCCATCCATCCTTCGGTATTAATACTTCCAGCACACATCTATCTATACAACAAGAAAGCTTTTAACACGGTGTATGTATACGTGCGGACTGGAGCCTCCTTTTACTTTATTGCATGCACAAACTTATTGAGTGAGTCAGTGAGAGAGGTTCTCTCTGTGGACTCGGTTATTATGTTTCTTTGGTCCGAAGTATAATAAAATACAACAAGTCTCTGTATAATGTTGAATGCAGAACTCTGCGTTGCAAAAAAAATCTCTCTCACTGCAGCGGAATCTCTTCTCTGACTCTCTCATCTCTCTCTCTCGCTTCTTCCATATCCCTTGCGTATGGAAATGTGTGTGTATGTGCTTGAGAGCTATGTTGTGAGTTCAGAAGAGCTGTGTCGTATGCTCTTCTCTTGACTCTCTCTCTCTCTGCATGAAGGAAGTAGAAAGAAGGAAGAGCACCAAGGCAGGGAGATATAAAGTTAGTGGTATTTTCGGTCTTGATATTGGACATCGCTGACTGGTGCAGTTTTGTTCCATATAAACGTGTACGTGTACATACATAGAGTGAACGGCGGCACGCTTAGATTTTGTCCACTTAAATATTTTTTTATATAAATCTGGTGTCGTTTTTCTTGTGTGTGTATTATTGTTTAGTTGAGACATATAAAGAATGGCTACGGCAGGGCCATCATATTTTTACGAAGATGAGGTTTTTCGAGTACTTAAGTCTGGTGATATTGAATTTGGAATGGTTACCGAGAATTGGGAAATGTACTCTAGTGATGAAGAAAGTGACCCGGATAAAGTTCCCGTTGGATCTGTGGCTGTCACTTGGCATCCAAAAGGAAAGGAGGAGGTGCTTTCGGAAGGGAAGGTAAAGAACTTTTTTGTTGGATTGATTCCGATTGATTCCGATTGATTTGTTAAGATTGAAGTTCCGTTGGAATGACATATTTTAGAGAAGTAATGACGCGTATGAATTATTTAGACATTTTGTTTATCGCTTCTGATTAGGAACGATGATTTTGGAGTGGGTTCAATAAGTTTAATTGCTTACGGCACGGCCAGTATTTGTTGACCATATTCAATTGAGAGGAAATAGTTTTTGCGATGTTGGTTTTTAGTTAATTTATGCATGGGATTTTTAGTATGTTTTGTGGTGGTGGTGGATGAGATAGGCTTGGAGAAAATGTTGAGTATTGAAGACGGGAGTTGGCAGTCCAGACACTTATTTTGTCTCCGCAGTTTTGAATTAAACAGTTTTAATTGACTGTGGACATGAATAACAATTAAGTACTGAAATGAATGACGAAGTCATGTGGGATTTTATATGTAAACATGCATGTAACGTAGAATGGTAATACCACTGTCAGATGCAATATGATCATAATCTTTTTTGCTTGTACGTTTTGTCTGTTGACTTTGTGACATGCATGTTTAATATGGTTGAATACCCCTGCAGTGAGCAAATATTCCTTAAGTGATGTTTGCTTGGAAGGATGAAAGGATGGAATGTAAAATAATTTTATTTGGAATGGGAGGGATACACCGATACACGTTGTTGGGAGTACTTGACGTTTTTGAAATTATTTGGGAAGGATATTTTGGTTGGAGACAGAATATTAAGGGACTGATCGCAAGGGTCTGAGCAAAATCAGTTATTAACGAATTCTTATTGGGAGGGAAACTTGGGTTTAAATCAGGGATTGCAGTTTTAGTTTTTGCTAGTGTTATTAAACACCTTTGGAAATATGTTTTGTTTTTTGGTATATATTTTTAGCAGCTGGGATCCATTATTTGGTTTGGACTTTGTTAGGATGTCTATCTTTTGCATGGTAGTATTATTGATGTCATTAACTATTATATTGGGTAATAATTATTAACTTTGCTTATGCGCAGGTAAAACTTAGTGACAGATCTTTAATGCCGGGCGATGTTGTACGACGACTGATTGCTGGCAAAGACACTCAAAGAGGCTACTGCCGATCGGTTAAGGTAACCGCTACTGTCCAACCCATTGGTGCAAAAAAGATGATTCCGAATGTTTTGGCAACGGATCTTCATCCAGTTCAGGTAGTGTGCAATAATGATGGCTATTTCAGCCAAGTATTTCTTAACTCGTTATCCTTTTAGACGGTTTGAGTTTTTTGATACTTATATGTGTTGTATATTAACACTAATTGTAAGTGATGTAAGAGTCAAGTCAGTCCAGGAACTAGTGTGCCCTTTATGGGAAGCAATATGTATACATATAATGGGTGTAGGGAGATTTTTTTCGGTTGTTAAGTTTGACTTCTGCCTGCATTGCAAATGATGGCCCCTGGAGAAGATAAATGGCAATGTAGTATTAGTTTCTTTATATGAATTAACGTGCTGACAATGTGTCTATACTCTACGTTTTAATATAGCTTCTGTGATCTGTATATATACGAGTATGAGCTGAAATCTTGTTAAGTATTTTTTATCATGTAATGCTGAAAACTAAGAAGATTTTATCAGGAGTAATAACTTGTCGAAGTTAATTTCGTAGTTAATTTGCATAAAAGTGAAAAGTTAGAATCAAAATTGTGTGTCACTTTTTGTCATTTAAAATTTAGAAGCTGCAGCCAGATGTTGCAGTGTACTTGGACTCTTGGATTGGGGTCATTCGTGATATGCACTACCGATTGTCCCTGCGTTTTCCTGATGGATCTGCATGCAGCATTGATAGTCTTGGAATCTTAGGTATGTAAAATTTCAAATAAATGTCGGAAGTTTGAGCCAAATGAGACGACGTTTTAAAACTAGCGAAGGTTTTAGATTAATTATACATTTTAGATTTTCATCAACAGTGATCCAATTTAGTTTCGAGTGTAGTACTTTAATGGCAAGCATTTCCTGTCATAACCAATTATATTTATTTCCAGATCATTTCGAAGATACTAGACGCAATCAAGACGGTTTTGGATCCAGCGACGCTTTTTATCCCGGGCAAAAACTAGTCGGTGCTATGCGATATTTACGAGACGCAGACTGGGCTCATTTCTCTGACGATTTGAAACGAGCAAAGGATCGAAAATTAGTTACTGTAACTGTCATGGAAGTCACACCCACTTCCATGAGTGTTCAATGGCAGTGGCAAACCCCTGAGAACTCATGTGACAGTTGTAACAATAAAGACAAATCAGCCTGGCAAAAAGACCCTCCTCCAGACCTCATTGACGAGAAGGATCTAAAGCGTGTCAAATGTCTGAACCTATTCGAAAGTTGTACCGTTCAACTGGGTGATATTAGCTTTTATACGCCGAGTGCCAAAGATGTAATCATTGATAAAAGTGAATGGAAGAAACTCCTAGCAACACAGGGTGTGCATCTGTCTCCCTCCAAGTCCAAATCTAACGATAAACTACTTAACAACATTCAAAGTAACAAGAGTTCAAACTTAAGTGAGCAGTCGGAAAGTACTGAACCCCCTCTAACTGTTTCCATTGCTGTTGAAGGCAATAATAATCAAGTAGGTTCTAAGGGTTCAAGTTTAACTGTGAGTGTAGATCTGTTGTCAGTCCTTTCATGTATTTTTATACCAATCCAGCTACACCAAATCCCCTTACAGTTACTCTTATAAGTAAATGTTGCTTTTTTTTCTTCTTATTTTTTAGCCCTCTGTGCCGTCGAATAACAGAAAAACTTTCCCTAAAGTTTGTACGCGGTCTTTAAGGAAGAAAAAACTCAAGAAAACTAAACCACAGTCTAATACTAATGTAGCTCTTGAAGGAACCATGGTTGTGGAAACTGTACATACTCAGTCAACTGTCGATGTAGTGTGGCAGGTGAGGAGCGCTAAAAGTTTATCAATTTATTGGGTCCTGGAGTTAAAAAAATCCTTAAATATTTTAGGATGGGACAATCGAAGAAGGAATGCAGAGCGTAGACCTCTACCCTATACACCACTTAGACGACCACGAATTTTTTCCTGGTGACTTTGTGGTTCGAGCAGAATCAGTAGATTTCAGAACTTACGGTGTCATACAAAATATGGATCACAATGGTATAGAATGAAGGATACATGTTCAACTTAACTAAACCTTTCACTGTCAGCTACAAGCGTTAGTGTTTATAATCTTTGTGTAGGTCGCGTCGCGTTGGTGAAGTGGTTTGAAGCCTACTCGTCTACTGGAGAACAAGTCCCGAAAGAATTAACTGAGGAAGAGATGTCCGTCTATGACATTAAGGATCATCCAGATTATAGGTTTCGTCCCGGTACAATTGTAATCCGTGTAGCTAATATGTTACCAAATCAGTATGCAGCTGGACAAATTTTAGACAACTATCCAGATGGACAGGTATTATAGTGAAAATTGTATTAAAATCATTCATTTTACCTGCAGGTTGTCCAAGCTCTGAAGACTATTGTATATATACAGTAAAAAATACAATTGTCGAACTAATTTTATTCCGGTTTATGTCAGGTGCGAGTTTGGTGGGCCAATGGTAGCACGAGTTCTTGTTGGCCTCAGGATTTATTCCGCCTGGGTGATTACGATTCCGACGATGGAGAAATCTGGGACGACAACGGAGGAGCATCCGATAACGAAGATGAGGATGGAATTTCTAGTGACTCGTCTTGGGAAACGGAAGCAGAAGAAGAACTGAACGAAGCAGATGCAACCCAGCGCTACCAAACTATTGGGAAGTTAATCGAACAAATCCAAAAGACCTTGGTATGTACCCGAGAAACAATAGTAGCTTCTACCCCAGTCGTGGTCCCATCTGCGATTGGCAGCGAAACCTCTCAGATGCCAAATCTCAGTGTGAACGTGGACCGTAGAGGGATTACTAAAAAGTTGCTTTTGATTTATAAAGACTGCCAGTGAGTTTTAATTTATATTTTCAAATATGGGAGAGTAGTAATTCTAACGCTTAAAACTCTTTCCATAACCACACATTATGAACACCATTTCGTGTAATTGCAGATATTTGGATAAAATTATGGGATCGAAGCACTTCGACGAAAGTTTCTTGAAAGATTGGTTTCGTCAAATGGAGAAAACATCCAAAAGTGGTCGGATGTCGGAACAAGTGTCAAAGCTTTTTGAGCTGCCTGATTTGAGTAAATCTTTCATCAATTCTGATAGCAAAATTGAATCTAAGGAAAAGGTAGTTGGAAGTGCTCTGGAGTCAAAAACTGATGGCGAAATTGATAATGAATGCAAAAGTGACGATGGTGATGCAAAAGTTGAATTGAAATCAGATTCCGATGCTCGCAGTCAAACTGTATTTGTGACCGAGCTGTGTTCAGTCATTCTAACGAAGCTTCTTGCAGCACATAGTGAATACGAAAGTCGTTTTGGCGTTTTCGATTCGAAAACTCCCAGAACTGTAGAATCGTCAGATACTGTAAATTCTATTTCTGAAGAAGGTGTAGAAAACAGAGTTCCCACTGGTTTGGTAGATAGTACATCGTCAGAATTAGTGAATACCATAAAGGATTTATGTCTTCATACTGGAGAATTAGCTGCTAATATAGCTGACGTGAGTATTACCAGTGAACTGAAGAAACTTTTAGACAAAAGAGGATGGAAATTAGAAAGCTTAACATTAGAAAGTCAGTCTTCACCCTGCAGCAATGGCCAGGTAAAATCTGCTGGTGCTGGTGAACTGGATGAGTCATCATCAACCGACCTGACAACTTTATTTAAAGCTGGGGAGGCCAGTGCCATGCCAAAGTTATCCGAAGAACTTGGAATTCCGAAGGATAAATTAAATAATAACACTCTTGAGGACTCAACTCAAGGAAAATTTTCAATTATTGAAAGCGTGCCAGACACACATCGATATCGCCTAACCACGTTCCTTCCACAGAATCCAAAAAGTTTTGTCAAAACCGTTCAGAAAGAAGTCGCCTTACTACGCGAGTCTTTACCTGATGGAATATTTGTCAAAGGATATGAAGATAGAATGGTTTGTTTTGTATTTTAATTTCTATCCGTACAAGTAAAATGTCGTATCACGTAAATGAGGCGGGAGGCATTCATTTAATTTTGCTGCGGTTTTTGGTTGAGTAAAATGGAAAAAATGGGTGTTCTATTTTGCCTGTATATATGATTGAGTCTTCACCCGTCCATTTTAAGAGAGGCATGTGTCCATTTTTATTGTAGACGTTTAGGTTTGTAGATATTTATTTTCACACCTCCGGCATGGACGTATGATACTCACGTGCATAGTATGCATCCATCCCATCCGTGGAATAAATGTAGAGCCCGTCTTCGCTGGTTCTGTTCCCATCTTGCTTTCCATTTTGGTTTCTTAATAACTGTGCATCATGTAAAATTTTATGGTTGCCTCACTTTGCCTATCACTGCATGTTTTCACAAGTTTTAAGTAGAAATGCCAGTTTTTTCAAAAATTACTACACATTTTCAGGACCTATTTTCTGTGATGATCGTTGGTCCTGAAAACACTCCGTACGAAGATGGAATATTCCTCTTTGACATCCAACTACCTGCAACGTACCCATCAACTCCACCCTCCGTGCATTATGTCTCCTTTTGCCCCGACAGACTCAACCCCAATCTGTACGAATGTGGCAAAGTGTGTGTTTCACTTCTAGGGACTTGGAGTGGTAAAGGAACAGAAGTTTGGACTTCGTCAAGTTCACTCTTACAGCTATTGATTTCAATTCAAGGTAATTAAAAAATGTGTTGCTTCAAAACTATTTTTCTACAAAACAAATACGTCTGTAGATTCGTAATTTTTTACTCGAAACAATGCCGCAGGTCTCATTTTGGTTCCGGAACCGTACTACAATGAAGCTGGCTATGAAAAGCAACGCGGTAGTCAGCAGGGGGAAGAAAATTCTCGAATGTACAATGAAATGGTGCTCATCAAATTGGTTCAGTCAATGTCCCGCATGTACGTCAATCGCCATTCACCGTGGGAAAACGAAATAACTCAATATATTCGCCTTCACAATAGACGGTAAAGTTGCCTTTATTCGTACTCCAGCACCGTGACAAAGCTTCTTTAGTATGATTATTTGTGATTAACAAAATGGGTTGTGCGGGTAGGTTGATTGACCGGTACCACAAATGGCTGGAAATGTCAGAAAACTGTCAAAAAACTGGTGTCCTAGGTGATGAAGGTCGGCCAGGATTTTCACTTCTGCCTGTATCCAAAGGATTTTCCATAACGCTCAAGAAAACTTTGGACAACTATGCCAAATTGTGTGATTCAGCCGTATCCAATAATAATGGTCTGTTGCCTACCACGTCCACCATAAACCCGCCCAGCTCAACACCGCCAACGCCAAACTAGCGTCATAAATAAGTAGCTATATACCAATATGAGAGGCACAAGGATTTATTTGAGAAAATATAGTTCTGCAATAGTTAAGAAGATTTAAAACTTGAGATGGTTGTCTGGCTAACTGGTACGAACAGTTTTATTACTCTACACCTGTTATAAAATCTGTCTTTCCTAAAACCGAGAATAAGTACTAGTTATTAATATTATATGTTTCCACGAAATTACAGTTAGTCGAATCTCGCAGTGAAGTATAGTATAGTAATTCGTGATGAAGTAATGTCTGAAAATCACGGGGGAGCGAGTTACTTACGTATACATATTATTAATTTGAGAGACCCCGGAACTACGCAGTCGCTGTTGACGTCAAGCAAAGATCTGAAAAAATTGGAAAAAATAAAAAATATTTGAAGTTCCGGAAATTGTTTTCACGCAGAAACGTGTGATAGCTAATTTTAGAAAATGCTTATTTCGTTTATAGAGTAGCTTAACTCGATTTGAGCAGCTGAGTATCGAGAAAACGTTACGAGGTCTGAGATTTTACCTAACAACAGAGCAATGTTGGAGAAATAAATTTTAAATTAATTATAAGCTCAGAAGCTATAAGTTTCTTGACCATTACGACGTAGTTATAAATAAGTACTCTAACAATAAGACTTATTTTCTACGTGTCATTTGTGTCGCAAAATGCCTCTGAAATTTACAACCCCAGAGGTTGTGCCAGTGTGTATAGTGTCGTGAGTCGTGATACGTTTTCAAACAGTTATAAAAACCGATTTTTGTGTGTGCAACGGACATAAAATACCTCTAATTATGTCCTCTTGAATTAATAGATTCTTCTAAATTGCCATTCTGGCCATCGCAGATTACAAATTTCTGACTATATGCCGTCGTTAAGATTTAAAAGATTAATATTTATGGTGGCTTAACTTTAAGTAGGAACAATTATTACGCATTGTAAACCCGACGTGTGCACACGTCGAACCTTTACTGTGCTCCGAATGCGGATAAGCACGCCGGTGTAATAATATAGCTAAATGCAGTATATTTTAGTGTTTGCAATACCTTTTTTGTTTATTAGTTACTGTACGTACCTGCGCCAACGAATAATATCCTTATAAATAGTGAGGCTTGCAAGGAAATTAGTTAAACTCTATTTATACTGTAGTTCGACATTCTCGTCAGTCGTAACTAAAGATATATTCTTTAAAAATCCAGCCTGTTTCTTGCACTTCCACATTTTACGACTTAAAACTATAAGGTTTTGAATTGCCTAGTACACGTAAATTAGAATTCAAATTTTAGTATCTGTAATGATTATCTATTTATAAAGAGAGGGTAGAAATGGCTCAACTCAAATAACTTAAATCGAGAAAATTGTTGTGGAACTAACTTTTGTAAGCTATTTCAAATGTGAAATGTGTATTGTGCAGTTCTTTAAAATCTCAAATACGGTATCCCCTTCCAAAATGGATAGGAATGGAATTACTTTACTTATTTATATGTACTGTTCTCCTTTTCACGATATATTCTTGTTGCAGGGCTGCTTAAGTTATCTAACAAAATAAGTACTTTGATGTGATTACTACACTGGTTATAGTATGTATGGGAACCGCATTAATGTTGTCCTCAGTATTTTTTGTCAAGCGAGTCACTACGAAGCCATTGATAATGTTTATTGAAGTTGTGTATCTAAGCTCGTAGCAGTTTAAATGATGGCACAATCTTGGTTGTAAGTATTTATGTAATGCAGAAGTCATAATTAATAGTAATTATTTTAAACAGTAACATAAAGTATGCAAGATATTTATTACTATACGTATGCTTTTGACCCGCATGCAACACATTGCCGGTACCTAAATGTTAACGTACTAATATCATTGAAAAAGACCAGGACACATAGTAGTTAGTTTAGTATAGTACTGTAACCGCTGAAAATCCGAAATGGCTGCTGATGGTTGTGCTCTTTACAAGTTAGACCTTTTCGAGACCACATGAAAGTGAACGTAACTTTTTCATCGATGTTGTCTGATATTTTAAGGGGTAATATATTTGAAGAATCCTACATTATATTTTCAAGTGGTAGTATACTCATCTTTAGCTGGGAGAAATAAGTTTTGCTACTTTATCAAAAGTCAGCATAAGTTTTTGCGTACACGTACAATTACTCGAAACTTCATCTTTAATTTTCTATAGAACTGTTACCGTTGCCAGTACCAAAAACAAATGAGCTATGTCTAGCCCATTCATTATAATTTTCTGTACTACGTTACTACGTATAGCGGTTTGATTTAATAATAGCAATAAATACCAATACCACAAAATTCTGAATCATATTCTTGCGTAAGTTTCTATGGTCAACGAAAAGCACACACGAATGGTCGAACACATTTTTTTCCACCCATATTTTTCACTCTATTTTCTATTGCATATTTAATCACAAATAATAAGGCATACAGGAAATAAAAACAACACGTAGGACCTGATTTCACATTGTTACTCTGATTCTGTGCAGGACGAATCGTCATTGCTTCCATCTGCATCATCATCTGAAAGTTCCAAATCACTTCCATTCCCTTTAAACTGCTCTTTAATCTTCTTGGCTGCCCGACGCTGAGCTTTCTTAATTTCCAGCTGCTTCACTTCTTCAATTAACACATCCACGAATCCTAACTTACTACAGACAAATTCTTGGAGTTCTCCAGGTTTCCGATTGGTCGGGGTATAACTGGTAAGGCGTTGCACGCGAGTAGCTTCCTTTTCTTCTTCCGGAGCGAATAAGCAAAAATGCAAATAATCAGGTGAAATTCCTGACATTGCCGACCGAATCCCTGGAGGGTTCAAGCGCCGCAGTTCCTTCCAGCGTTCTTTCTGCTCTCCTAGTCCAACCAAAGTTTCAATGCTGTCAATAACAAGTAGGTCAACTTTCAGCTCGGTCTGGAAACTTCGAAGTACCTCAACATCACATCTGTTCGTGACTAGGTTGATAGTCATTCCGAATGAACCAAAGCGGCCCGCTCTACCCACGCGATGCTGGTAAGTCGCCAAATCATTGGGCAAATCAAAATTAATGACCAAATCAAGCGATTCACTGTCGAGACCTCGTGAACATAGATCGGTGCAGACAATAATTTTCTTTGTACCCCATCTTAAACAGTTGTAAGAAATGGTTCGATCTTTCTGTGTCATTCTGCCTGATAACAATTTAACATCCATATCTTCTTTACAAAGGTCCTCGTAAATTTGATTCGCCCTGCAGCAATCCCCAAATATAAGACAAACATACAAGTTTTCTACCATTCAATACTTTTATTGCTTTATTGTTATTATTATTATTATTACTGTTATTTCCTATGAGGCACAAAAAGAAACTAATTACCGCATTTGAAAGCGACAAAATATCATGGTCTGCGTAAACTGAACGTGTTTTAGAATTTTCAGGAGACAACTGAACTTCACCGCTATTTCTTCGTCTCTGGTAAGCCGTCGGCTATCCTCTACCACTTTCTGAACATCAAACAGAACATGAATAACCCCTATAAGTGCTGGTTTTTCCACATCAAGCTGGATCTTCTGAGGATTTCTCATAAAACGAATAATAAAATCATCCAGGCCCGACGGGTACGTTGCACTCACAGCAATGACTTGCTTCTTCGAGCTCATCCTCTCAACAATCATTCTAATATCTTCAAAAAATGAACCTTGCGTCAATTTATCCACTTCATCTAAAACAAGAATCGATGCTTTCGATACATCCATATAGCCTTCCCGTAAAAGCTGCAAAATCCGACCAGGCGTTCCCACAGCTACTTGACAAGATCCAGCATTCATTATATTCTCACTCAAAGAAACGCCCCCAATGAACGTTTGCACGAGTAAACCTATTGTTATTCAAATATTTCAGTCAGCACATGGCACATATGAGAACATCAATTTTGATGTTTCCACTATAGACCATCTTCTGAATTTCTAACGTACCAATCATACAAAAAATAACTCACCTTCCATAAAACTCCCTATCTCTTTCATGACATACGCATTCTGAATCGCAATTTCTCTCGCAGGGTTCACAACCACCACTTGAATATTTTTCTGCGTAACATCCACACTTTCTAGGGCGACCACACTAAATACACAAGTTTTGCCCGTTCCAGACTTCGCTTGAACAAGCAAATCTAAAATAAATAACATATGATTATAATAACAAAACAGCCTCACAATTAATAATAATTCTTCAACACCATAGACACCATCACACCATTTACAAATGTGTATTATGAATGATGACAACAATAAATGACACCATCTCAGCATTCACCTTATGTAAACCCTACTAAATTCTTTATTTCCTCTTTACCCCTTGTTACTCCCATTTTGGTGTCAATTGCGCCCTTGTAAACTTACCATGTCCAGCTTTCCCCAAAGGTATAGCCTGCAGCTCAATCGGCGAAGGTTTTCTAAATCCACAGGATGTTAATCCCTTCACGATAACCGGCGAGATTTTCAGACCCTCGAAGTCAATATCCAGCCCAAATACAGTCACATCCTCCGTTCGCACTTTTTTCTCTCGGTCATGCCCCACTAAAAATTCACAACTTGAAGCAGATGCCATGTTCTTGCCACTTCTTACCGCACCAATGCAAACTGCAATGTACCTGATTTAATTCCTGGTTCCTGGTGGTAAAAAATTTAAACTCCAGATTAAAAAATCAACAAGTTAAATGCATGCCCAACTAATAATTGCCCTGTTCTCTGATTGATGACTTGACATATACTAATCCGACATGACCATATCCACTTAAACAACGTTTAGCATTGGTTATAATTCCGTAACATACTATGTATGACTATCATATGTGACCATGTCCGCAATGTCCGCATCGTTAATTTATGCAAAACAGGAGGCTGCCGACGAGAAATATTTTAACGGGACTTCGCCGCAACATATCGGAGAAGCACTTGCGTTCATATTTGTATAGTTATAGCGTGTAAAGCTAATACTAGCGTGTAGAAAAGGCGGTAAAAAATTCTCGAGTCTCATTGGCTATCACAATATTTACACATACGCTCATTAATACTACGTATGTGTCACTTTATAACAAAACTGAAACTGAATTTTGGTTGAAATAATAAAAGGTGCCCCATCATACAGCCGAATACATTAATTAAGCAGGACGCATAGGGTCAATGCATATGCAAGCAAATTTATGCATGCAAGTGTAGCTGTACCTAAGTATACTACTTACTCCAGTTTATAGCTACAGTATGGTGATTGGTGAAGTATTGCTGCAGCCGTAATAAATGAGTAGGTTTAGATATATACTTGAACATTGAGAATTGAGAACATCGTCTTTAATTACAAATTACAACTTATTTAATGCCTGAGTATGTACAGTTGAAGTTTCAAGTTGAGTACTGGAGTAGTGACGTAATAATTGAGAACGAGAACTGCATTTGTTGGTGTTATTTTTAAGAAGCGTTTAGTTACTACACTTTAAAATATCAGTAGTAATAAAAATATTTGTATTGCTATTACACTTGTTTTATTAACGGTTATGAGCTCCGGAACTCGGATGGTACGAGATGTGGGGACCGGAATGTAGCCGTCGATGTAAGTAACTTATTACAGAGACAGTGAACAAAAAACTGGATAGTTTGACTGCGGAAGGACGAGTTACTTTTTAAAAAATTACAGAATCAATGCAGTAATGTTGAAGACATGAAGACCTTTCAATTCAATGTGATTTAACTTGTGAGGAGGCTGAATGCTAAATTTATTATAACTGACTTACCTCGCCATCCCTAACTCGTTGATATTCTGGTAAAAATAAGGTGTTTATTAAGCTGTGAGTTAGAGTTTGGAGTAAAATCTTCAGTGATTTAATTTCTTGTTGAATTAGAGAAATAACTTGTGCTTTTAATGCCTTTGGGTTTGCCAACATTTGTTTCGAACCTGTTCAGTAGTCTGAAAAAGGGAAGCAGCACTTCGGAAGAGATGGATCCGGCCGAGAATTCTGGAGAAGAGCCTATGGAAGTTGAGGATCTTCCCTTACTTACCGAAGTGTCGGAAACTGCTGATTCTTACGGAGCTGGAGTTTTTCGTGAACCTAGGGTTGAGCGAAGTCCGATGAAGATCACTCCTGCGGAGGTTGCAATTCTAGAGGGTGTAGGAGAATCAGAGGGATTAAGGTCTACTGAACGAGTTGAAGAAGCGGATCAGGCCCAAGTATTATTGGGTAGTCCTGAGGTTCCTGCAAGCGAAAATCTAGAGGAGCTTGATGTAGCAGTGGATCCGCTACAGATTTCGTCAGAACCAATGAGTGCAGTGGAGTTTTTGGTAGAGGATGAAACCGCAGCAAATGTTGAAGTTGTAGAAGTGGCGGAATCCGAAATTGCCGATGATGGGGAAGGAAATAATGATATGGTGGAGCAGGATGAAGGTAGCATAGGTGTGATTGTGGACGTAGAAGAGAAAGAGAATGGTGAAGAAATCACTGTAGAAGATTATCCTGACGAAAATGAATCCGAGGCTTTTGTGGAGATTACGAGAAGAAGAGTTTCGCAAGATGGGAATTGTTATTGGTAAAGAGTTCCAAAGAAATGAGAGTACAGCTCTGTATCTTGTATTTTTACGTCACTAGACTAAATTTTACCGTAACGTGAATACCTTTTACGTATAATTTACGGTGTAAAATATATTTGCTGGCTCAACAGAGTCTAGATTCAAGAGGGGTATTTTATTATTTCAGTGGGAAAGAACGGAATCTGAATATTGCGGAATTACTCTGCGCTTCTTGCAGTCGTTGGTACCATGAGTCTTGTATAGGATATCAGTTGGGAAAATTAGTTCCGTTCATGACTAATTACGTCTTTATATGCAAAAACTGCTCTCCTACAGGCCTGGAATCTTTTAAGAGAAATCAAGCGCGTAAGAAAAACTTTAATTATTATATCTAGTTTTTATTATATTCAATTACATTGAACGTTCGTGAAAGTATGAATGAAATGTGTAACAAAATAACCAACCATATTTGGCTGAATTAATAGTACAAAAAGCTTGAGACGAATTTTTCAGCGATTTGTTTGGCGCCTAAATAACAAATAACTTCGATCGCATTTGATCGCCATACAACATTACCGCGAGTGTGAAAATCAGTTTATGTAACTTTAATATATTTTCTATGTTTTTTATCGTATAAGCAGAGTTTCCCCAAATGTGTGTTACGGCTTTGGCGAATTTGACTCAAGCGAGCGTAAAGGAAGGACGTAACCGGAAAATGTTTTCTAAGGATAAAGACATCATACCATTCTTCGACATGCACTGGGAGGGTATGACCACTGGTACAAGAAGAGTTACTCAGTCCTGGCATACTACAGTAAGCTTGTAGACGTGGATTATTTCGAATATGCCATCGCAATCTGTAATGAAGTTGCAGTCACAATAATTGGAATCATTTATTTATTAGGTAACTAAAGCGCTTCAAAAAGAAGCTGGTACTCTTTTTACCTTTGAAGAGGCTCTTAACGACCCGGATTCCCCACATTTTGGCCTGCTTTGTTCAGATTTAACTCAAATTCGTCCTAACTACGAAGCAATGATTAAAGGAGGGAATTTGAAAGTGGCAGAATTGGGTGTTCATCAAAGTAAGCGTATTTATAAGCGACAGTCAGGCAAATATGGCTTACTAATGAAGTATAAAAGCGTCTTGACAAAGTCCCATTCACTCTATGCTATTATCTCGCTTTTTAGATCTCTTAGGTAAATTGTGCTTAAGTTTAGTAAATTCCTTTACATCCGCACATTCCGCTTAATGGGAGACAAACTGCTTTATTTCTTTCTTTATTACGCTTTCTTCTTGTGCAACAAGACGACTATCACTACATCACGAGTTTCATAACATTTTGAATACCGCATAAAACTAGGCGTGTCGTGTAATTAAATCGGTTTGTTGTCATGTAAAGACTAGTTGATAAACCCCGTAACTCAGTGGATGTATTAAATTGCATTTGCATGTATATCAGTGCATTATGTGGACAGTATTAGCATCGCTTGAAGGGAAAGACGGAAGCCGATATTATCTTCCCAGGAAAATCATTAGGGTTATTACTATGAATGAAAGCGGCTGCAACTGATAAGACTCTTCCCACTACTATACCACAATATCACTATCGATGTCTAATTCTACTGAAGTCGACCATGTGGAGTACCTGCTTAATCTATATTGGTTATTTGTTATAATGCACTAAATAGAAACTTTCAAAGTCATTGTTTCTTTACACGACGAATCAACTAATTTATTCACTTAAGCTCTCAGTCCGAGTTTATATTTTTGAACACCTGTTGTTGAGAATGTATTTGCTGAATATACTATTGGTTTATTTTAAACAGCTATCTAATCCATGTGTACCTTCGTATCTCAAAATTGTGATGTCGTAATCCTACGTTGTTTGTTTTTCTTGTTAAAGCATTAAGCTATATAGTATTTGTTGCTGTAAAACTTTAATATTTTCGTCAGGTTTACACATTGTTTGATAAACGAGTACGTGTTCGACGGTTGCAAGTGAGAAATTTTTTTTGCAACATGAAAATACCTTGTTTAATTGTTTTATACCGTGATATGAAAACAACAACTTCCAATTATTATAACGTTAGACAATTTACTTTTAATGGACTCATTCAATTATGAATGACCCACGAACAGCTGAGCACGTTGAAATATTAAAAGAAGAGATTTTTCATTTGAAGATACTTGCGATGGTTCTGTTAATGCTTCAGGAATGGGTAAGGGTGTACTCACGTAGACTCCGGTTCTTCCGTAAAACGGAAGAAACCTATCGCATAATACTTATATCCCATACAATGGTAACAAACGTTTTGTACGTGAGTGTTTTCTTCCGTACCGTAAAAAATACGGTTACGGAAGAAAAAGGTTCTTTGTGAGTAAACCCTAACAGAATAAAACTGGCAATTTATTAGATGATGTGCACAGATAAAAAATTTAAACCGAGAATATATAAAATCTGAGTGCAGGCATGCATACGCTTATCTCTGTATCCTTGTCTCCTATAGTCTTCTGATTGATTGCGGGGTTTCTATTTTTTTGTTGTATAATTATGCAACTTTCGTTTTCATTCAGTCCTCTTCTAACAATAGTTACATGTACTCATATTTAAAATGAACTCAGTAAGTAAACAACCTTGACTTCTTTGATTGAAGGCAATACAAACGCATCCCATGGTTGGTAGTCGCCAAAAAGCCAATTGCGATTATATTGATTGTATAATATATATTACTTGGTTATATACTGATTTTTTATTGTCGTAATTATTCCACGCAAATTGTCATTGTACATAGTACATTGTACGCATCGTTTTCAATACTGTTTTCAATATTATTGTTTTGCAACGGGACAAGCTGCCACTTCACTGGCGTCTTGGATTATTGTAACTTATAAGTTAGGTCGTTTAGCTATTTTTATTATTAGCTAGCTCTTTTCCCTTGCTTTCATTTTCTGTTCGTTCGATAGCATTGCACCTATACGTCCTATAGTAGTAGTGTATATTCAGCCGTACCAGATGCATATTGCCTCGAACGGTTTAAACTGTATTCTTCTTTTTACCGTTCCTAGGCTTTGGGAAATACTTTCTCAGTGACAATTTCAAAATCTCTATTAGAACGATTAGTGATAGAAACGCGGGCGGGGGCTCTAATGTGCTTTCATGTTCAGGTACAAATTCGATCTTTCGGGGGCGAGGAGCAAAGCGTCGCACTGTGGATTCGGTCGTTGTAAGTCAGGCTTCAGTGGCAAAGAAGTCCAGAGGAGATTCTTTAGTACCAAAAATGGTTGTCGGCCACGGTTACCCGGTGGACCACCCCTACAATAAGGATGGATATCGATACATTTTAGCCGAGCCGGATCCCAACGCGCCTTATCGGCAAGAATTCGATGAGAGTAGCGAATGGGGAGGGAAACCGATTCCTGGCTGGCTATATCGTGTTCTGAATCCTACAACGGTACTCCTGGCCCTCCATGATCGGGCACCACAGCTTCGAGTATCGGAAGATAGATTATCGGTCACTGGGGAGAAAGGATATTGCATGATTCGAGCCACTCATGGTGATTATTATTATTATTTCAATGAATTACCTGAAGGTTGACGTGTGTTGGTGTTAATTGTTTTTGCACTTATATTAGGTGTAAGTCGAGGCGCATGGTATTGGGAAGCGAAAATCTCTGACCAGCCTGAAGGCTCTCATGCCCGCATAGGATTTTCTCAGGCTTACGGAAATCTGCAAGGACCTTTGGGCTACGACCGATATGGCTACTCTTGGCGATCGAGAATGGGCACAAAGTTTCATCAAGCTATAGGAAAATCATACTGTAAAAGAGGTTACGGACAAGGGGATGTACTTGGATTCTTAATTATTATGCCTGACACAAATCCTAAGGCACCTCGAATTCCTCCATCGTATAAGGATAGGGTAATGCTGCAGACTTATTATCAATTAGTGATTCGATGAAATGTAAATATATTGAAATTCAGTTTCTTTACGGCTACTAATTTTATTTTAATAGCCCCTCGTCCGGTTCAAATCCCACTTGTATTACGAGGATAAGGATGACAAATCTCAGGAAAGCGATACTACGTTTCGACCAAAATCACAAATCATTTGCTTTAAGAATGGTGAATGCCAAGGAGTTGCCTACGAAAATATTTTTGAAGGCACGTATTATCCTGCAGTTTCACTTTACAAAAGTTGCACCGTCAGCGTCAATTTTGGTCCTGATTTTTGGTCGGAACCAGGTCAAGACGAATTTCCGCACCAGGGGGTAAGTCAGTAGGAACGAGGAATGGTGATTTAAGTGCTCATTTTATATGGTCATACTAATATGTCTTTGCAACACTTATTGATTGGTCTTTTACTATTTTAGATGTTTGAACGAGCAGAGCAAGCGATTGTTGAGCAAACTACATCCGATCTCCACTTCCTCACGGAGAACCACGGAAAGTTACGACTTGAAAATGCCGTCATTCTCCCACAATAAATGCAATGCTGTATCTATTTGCTTCTAACGTCATTTTTCTAAGACCAAATTATTTACATCTCTGTCTTAGTTATTCCTGTTTTCGTGGCGTGAAATAAATTCGTTCCTGACATTTAAATTTACTACTGTAGAACACACAGTATGAGTTAAAATTGATTTATTGCAATGAAACTGGCAATTTTTACAAAACTAAGTAAGTCCTCCAAACTACAAAGTTAGCAAAAGTTTGTGTAAGGTTCTTCTAAGGAACTTGACTAATTTATTTTCAATACACCGTACCCCTACAACTTTCCCCTAGTATAGATTCCCTCTGGGGGTGGCCCCAACCGGAACTTGTTAATTCCTTCCTGTTTTGCCTTTGTAGCAGCAACCATATTGATGCACTTAAAAGTCCTTGGCTCCCAAATTGCTAAATTCGACAAGCTCTTTCGGTCAAGGTAGATTTCCGTTCTGGCTAGAGCTTCGAGAAAATCTTCTGATCCTTCAGGGATATATCCTAGCTCTTGACAACCCGCAGTCAGGCGGTTCTGCCAAACCTCCTTCGTGTGGAGTTTTCTCAAATAACGGCCTGCAGTCACGTACTGCAGGGCTCTTTGCACCCGACGAATCGCTATGCTGTAACAGTTTCTTGCTCGTCCGTAAAAGTGAGCTGACATTCGTAGAACAGTTCTTTTTCTCCAATATTTATCAATCTGAATATTATTGGGATGTCGTGGCATCAGCAATGACTGGGTCAGATTGACCAAACGGAGCGGAGTTAAATTCACCATCTGATGAAGCCAAACAAAATTCATTATTTTTACCCATCTAAAATATTTAATGTCTTTCTTTAGCTTTCCGAACTGCCATGTTTCGCTTCAACTTTACGTTCGCGTGACGTGACGAATAGATCAAATCCGATGAACAAAAACTTAAATGTGAGGAAAAAATCGATTCTAATTTATTATTTACCTTTTATATATTTTTCCCTTTATCCTGAAAAAAACTTATCAACGTACGTTTGTGCCACGAATATTCGACGCAATATATTTGACGTCAGATGTTCACAAACAAACCTCAAAATCGAAATCACAAAATCAAAAATATATTATAAATGCGCCTTTAACTTTTTATCAAATTCCATGTAACCTTTAAAATCTATCTCATATGACGATGCAGCCTGCTACTTCGGATAGGTCGGATGGTAATATCGTGGTGCACTGGTGCAGTTTGAGTATTTTTATTGCAGTTGCGATATATATAGGCTAAAGGATAAATCAAATCTTTGGCGCCGTAGCATTGCTCAATGGCATTCATTACTTCAGCCTTAGTTTAGTTCTTCTGTTATATAAATGTGTAAATAAACGCTGGTGAGTGTGTAATAGACATAGCTAAAGGAGAGGATAAGGACTCACCGAATTTTGACGACTTTTTCAGTTGAATTTTAACTTTTAGCACAAATAAGTTACTACTCATCGTCCCCATAATAAACCAATAATTTCTCAAGGAAACGAAGCAGTATATATGCATACTCAAATATGTACAAGTACTTTAATGTATTCTCATGTGCCTCATTGCTTGTGGATATTTAACGGTTTTATTTATTAGCCATTGTACTGATAGAATACACAAAACCAGGCAGAATCTGTTGGATAATTAATTACCTATATTAAGAGAAACAAAGTAATTTTCTGTAATTTCGGTAAGTTTTCATTGAGTCTTAAATATATCTCGCACGTAACTCGATCAGCCCTTGTAGCTCAGTCGGTAGAGCACGCGGCTTTTAACCGCGGGGTCCAGGGTTCGAGTCCCTGCGAGGGCGTAGAGTTTTGCCCCGCTTGTTTCGTGAAGCTGTGTATTGGGCATGAGACAACGTGAGAATATAGAAAGAATTCGATTTGGGGTTGTCAATTGGATTTGATTTTTTTTGGAACGCACAGTTAGTTCTTGAACCCGTTTCGCGGGCATCCCGCGTTTGATAAAATATAAAGTCGCGAATTAAATTTTTTAAACTCAATCATGAGAATCACCATAATAAACTGCACCTTGGGCAAAAAAAATTATGTCCCTATTGTTACCATGGTAGCTGCAATAGCGTCATTTGTCAATTTTTTCAACATTATTTAAATGGAGAGACAACGTTTATAAAGGCTTATTGCTGCCCCAAAAAGTGCTGTAACGGGGGACCAAGGTAAAAATTTTATTTTGTCCAAAAAATTATGGGAAGTTTTTTAGCGATACCGAAAATTTTGCCATTTTCATTATGATACCTCGAAATCCCTTGCAAACATCCTTAAAATATTGAGGAATTTTGATCTGTTATAACTTTTGCTGCACTCAACGTAGAGTCATAAGGGTGAAAGATTCTGAAAGTAACATTTTAGCTTTCAGAATTGGTAGTACTTAAATTTTTACTCCTCCGAGGACCAAATGGGGGAATGAGTTTGAGCGGTTTGGGTACAAAAATCCTGGGTAAACAAATAATTTTTAGTTTTAAAATTTGCTGACCCCTCCCCCTGAGTTTACCCGATTTTGAGGCAATTTTGTACCCATAAATGCCCATAATTTTTTGGACTAAATAAAATTTTTACCTTGGACCCCCGTTACAGCACTTTTTGGGGCAGCAAGCCTTTATAAACGTTGTCTCTCCATTTAAATAATGTTGAAAAAATTGACAAACGGCGCTATTGCAGCTACCATGGTAACAATAGGGAAATAATTTTTTTGCCCAAGATGCAGTTTATTATGGTGCTTCTCATGATTGAGTTTAAAAAATTTAATTCACGACTTCATTTTTTATCAAACGCGGGATGCCCGCGAAACGTGTGGAACGGGTGTATCTGTAGTCGGTAGTATCAGGCATATAGCGCAACTTTTAATGTGATGAAAATTCTACTTGTGAAACGTTGGTTTATACGTTCTATAAGTTTTATAAGGTTCATATATGTGAAATGTTGCGCTAACTGTCTATTTAAGTGCCAATAGCTCCACTTCTCTTTATCTTCCAGTGTCCCCTATATAGTCCCGTATAAAACTTATTGAACGTTAGAAGATGTAAACAAAAATTTGCAAGCAAAATTTTGGTTTAATAGTGCATGCTATATGCTATAAGCTTGCAAGTTTTATACGGAAGAGAACTACTAGCACCACTTTAAGTTAAGAAAGGCGCCAGGGGTAAACAGTATTTTAAAGAAGGGCATTGTTATAGAATTATGGTAATTTAAACTATATAGTCTGCGCAGTATCGATATCGATGCATAAATTATTGGGCAGCTTTTTTTCATAACTGTATTATTAACATTATACCTGTCTGGAGTTACTACTGTTGCTAACAAGATTTTTGGATTGATAAACCTTAGATTGTTTGTTTGATTATGTTATTCGTGGATGTTTTATACTTTATTGACCGTTAAAGGAGGCAAATCAATTTTCCAATCATTTATAAATAATATCTGAATTGAACGTAAGTATTTTTAATGTCATCACACAAGAACGTTTGGGGTAGTTGAAAGCTTTCGCCTTAATGAAAATAATTCTCAATAATGTTTTACGGCTGGTTTAGTTATATACTGCATTGCCCAATAAAATTTGTACTGCCCTGCAAGGTAAAATAACTGCTTATCGTGGCAAATTTACTGCCTATATAGCAAAATAGTCCATAAGAAAAATTAGGACAGGTTGTAAAATCGGTGAAGGAAACCAAGGCGTATAGAATATATGTATATTTCTATTTCAAATTGACTTGGAAGGAAACAGATTTTTTAATGTAGCTAAAGAGGGTCGTCATAGTAAATTGGGACAACAGCTCCATCTACTTTCAATTGAACTCGCTCACAGTCAGACTTAGCTCCAAAGTAGGGTGTCACAATTCTGCAAAGCGCCCTCTTGCGGCAGTATGTTTGGCAGGGCTGAATTTGCTTGGAATTTATTCCTTTTTTGTGGAGCCTGCAATAAAATTATGGTTAGAATGAAACTTTTGTTCAAAGTTAATCGTGGGTTTGTTATAGTGTATTTCTAAGTTTGTTTTGCTTGAACTACAAAAAATTTTTTGTAAGAGGAGTTATTTACTATACCTATAGTATTCGTGAAACAAGGTTACATTTTGGGCCATTTCGTTTATTATCAAATCTAAATTGGATAGTTTGACATCCGGAACTTTGTAAACCTCTGTAGCAGTGTAGAGCTTAAACCACACGGGCTCGGTTTCATTGCTTGCATTGGCTTTCTCCAAGTCAAATGTAAAAGTTTCGTGATCAATCACTTCCGAAGAATTAGAGTCGATGTAGTACACCTTATAGGCTGGATTATTTGACCGGAAAGGGGTGAGAGATGGTGAGACCCATTGAGCATTAATGGGATGTCCATCTTGATTGTAAAAGAGCCGGAAGGTGTCAACGTGTGTGTGGCCAAAAAATTGGCCCTTTACAACAGAGTGATACTTGTTAATAATATCGTAGTAATTATGACTGAATACTCTCGAGCATTGTATATGACCTGGTGGAACGTGGCCTAAAATGTGTACGGCTTCCTGAGATTCCAAGGATTTTTGTAGTTCCGAACGAAGCCATCTCAACTGAAGCTTGAAATCATCAAAGCTAAATAGTTGCCAACTAAATCAATCGTAATTACAAATTACATTTCTGTTGGAAGAAAATTAAGAATAGGTAAGTATGCACAGATTCTGGACGTGAGAGTCTTACAAATTGAAACCGAAACACAGGGCCGTATTTAAAGCAAGTACTCGAAAATTTGGGTTGATTTTAATAGAATAGTAATGATGGTGAACGTAACTCTCAGCAGCATCGGGAGGAATCCAGTTCATCCAAGCCTTTTCAGTTGAATTGAAAACCCATTGAGTTGACAGTTTCTCTGGAGCGTTTCTTGGACTAAACCTTTTGAGGGTAAATTTGCATTAAGCATAAGTTTTAATCATGGAATATTTTTCAAACAATTATTATTATTAAAAAAAATATTTGCAATTAATTATTAAAACAAACTTTACATGTTCACAGGATGAGGCTCATGATTCCCCAAAACAGGTATAATCTGGGTGTCCGGGAAATATTTTCGGATGGTTTTGCTTACATTCTGCATCAATCGAATATTATCTGGTTTGAATGTATACCACATATTATGTGGTACGAAGTCACCAGAAATGTAAAGTAGATCCACGTCTGGGTGTCGCATTTTCATGTTTTTTAACGCATTCTCAAAGGTCTCAGGGGGCAAATCACAGCTCCGACTGTTTCCATACTTTCCCGCTGTGACACTACTGTTTGCTGGTGGCCCGTCTTTATCATGGCAACAAAGCAACTTATTTTCACAATCCGCATTGGAACCAATGGCATAATTCGGATCAATGTGAATATCAGTTAAATGGATGATCTTCAGAGGGCGCTGAGGTACTTTGGGAAGCGGCCTTGCTCTTGCTCGAAGGTCATACTCTCCGACGGACAGGTACGTCCCCATCTGTTTTTGAGCACCAACACGATTTTTTCTGTGCTTTTTCCCGCCAGTACCGTCAGGACTTGTCAATTCAATGGGATCATCAGTTTTCCATTCCACGTAAGGATCAATGGTCGTGCATCCTAACTGCTGAAAAATTATGCCGGTGCAGGCGTCCGCATTCAACCGTGGCCTTTGTCTCACAATATAATGAAACGTGGGTACAAATCTGTCTGCCAATCCTGTGCAAACGTCTGTGGTTAGACCCACTGTAGTACAAACGCTGGTCAACATTTCTTGAATTTGTAGTACATTTCCTCCCAGACGAATCTACATATTAACACACAATCAGTCAATGACGATAACAAGCTACACTCTGTTTAATAATCTATAGTACAAATACAATTTTTATTTATTTATTTGATGATACGCAACAGTGCGTGAAAATACTCACACGACTAATCAACATGTCCAAGTAAAATCGGATGTTAAAGCATTTCTGGGTAATCCGAAAATAATTGGGGATGGCATCATTGACGTACTGATCCAATGCACTCTGGGGCATTCCTGCTGACACATTAAAAGGTTCGGGCCAACCTATTAGTTTCCCAATCCTCTTATACTCTGCCTCGGGTCTAGTTGAGAGCCCAACAATACCAATTGCGGAGATTTCTGTTGACAAAGTTATTACAAATAGTTTACATTCATTGACACTTTTTCCTTTATATTGCTACTTCTGAGTGAGAGTGTATACTTATTAGGATAATTATGCCTGTCCTGTAATTATGCTAATGTCTGTGAAGCTTTGCTCCATAAATTAATTACCATTTGCAAAAATAGCGGAGGTGAAAAAAACCAGAGCACTTTGTACAGCTGTTGAAACAGCCATTTAAAACTCTTTAATCTCTACTACATACAGAAAAGATTGAACTAATTTAGAATGTGACTGGTGAAATCTGTAATATTAATAGTTGTATTTTTCAGTTAAAACAAGGCCGTAAAAGGAAGTATTAGTTCTAACTGTAGTTTATTGCAGGTTGCAGCGACAAATGATGAGTTTTCATATTTACTTCCTACGTAGACACGTTGCCACGAGCCAAATTTTATTGATGGAAGCTACAAAATAAATGTGCCTACATTATACTACTTACAGTCTCGGTTTCATACTTCCTAAATAATTTTTCTAGCCACGCAATGTGAGATTTTTTATCTCACGGAAAAATAATAAGTGCAATGTTATGTTTATGCGCTAAAACTTGCATGTCCCATTACCATAAAATTGTAGTACAGATGTTAATGCCTTGTGTTACATCAACTATAGCTATATAGATACAATCTCCTGTGATTGCAACTACTAATTACTTCATAATACGTATGGTAACGGAATGCATATTTAAATTAATTCGTTTACAACATTCACGTTACTTATTCCCTTTCATTCCAATTTCGAAAAAGAATTCAGGATGACATACATAGTAAATGAACCTTGACTGTCTTCATGGCCCGGCCCAGCTCTATTTGTTTCCTCAATCTCGCATGTGTTTGTCGCCTCGATTCATTTCTAATCTCGATTTCAAATATTTGTACTACACTCAGAGCATACATTTGTAAGTGTTTCTGGTAGCACTCATTTAATGGACGGTTATTATAAATAATTTGATGTTTGCTTTACCAAAAATAGCTTGCGGAGGACTATTGTAGTAATGAAAGGACGAATCAGTACAAGAAAGCCATGGACCAATTCTTATTAAAGTACTTATTATTATTTTGATACTAACATTTTAATAATATTATTGTTTTTCTTAGCATTCTTATGCAAAGTGCAAAGCCCAACGGGATTCTTAATTTTTCTGACAATATTTCTTTGACGGCCGGCTCATTGGACGAAGAACATTTTCATCCAAATTAATTTCTCTAAAAACTGGATAAAAAAAGTTCAATTAATATAAGTTTTCAAGTGCCGAATAAAAGTTATGTCAGCTGTATCTTCGTAGTCAGCTACGAAGTAAAGGCGAAGAAAATTTTGCGTACAAAATCATTAGTCATTTCCCTATTTTTCAGCTAAATTCACCAGGATTATGCTAGGCAAATGTAAAGCAGTAAATATAAACAAGACGTCCCGCTGCCTAATATGCTAGTTTACAAATTTTAAACAAACATTTAATTATAATAAAGTTATAAAAGTTATGGTTGACAGAACACATTGAATTTTTGAAAAAATAACTGAACTGAAAATTGGGTTAAAAATTGTATTTCAAATAAAATTAAGTATGTATCATTTTAGCTAGAAAAAAATGTGGGCTATAAATCTTCGTAAAAAAGGCTTAATATGGTACATATGATTACGATTAAAAAACAATGCTAAAATGCTATTAAAAAATTTTAGTTCGAACCATTGCATTGGGTAAAGATGCTTTTGGTTCTATGAACGTAGACCCCCAAAATTATCAAGGCTGAAGTAAATAGCTGCTCATTATTGTTTTGGCCCTTTCTCGTGCAACTAAAACATCCCTTCTTATTACTGGTAAAATCGATGGAACTTAATCCGAAAAGTAAGTATCTGATGATGAGCCTAGGCCTAGACCCAAAACTTATCAAGGATAGTAAATAGCTGTTCATTAATTATTGTTTGGGTCCTTTCTCATGGTCGTGATTTATTTAACTAAAACATCCCTTCTTATTATTAGTAAAATCAATGGAACTTAATCCGAAAAGTATCTGCTCAGAATAGGAATAAGTTTGCAAACAATAATAGCCAGGTGCTTGCTATAAAAAAGTAAGTATAGACAAACTGCAAGAAACCTACGTGACGGAAACATAGCTTGCTTGTATTACCTGAATCTCAACACGCAATCATGTTTACCGTGTTCCATTGTATGTGCAGTACGTATTTAGAAGGTTGTAGTAGTACTTGGTATGACGAGGTCTACACCTTTACACCGATTGAGATAATAAGGATAAGTTGTAGTTGGCATGTAATAATATGAGATAAGTAGACCAGACCACAAAGGTCCATGTATTGACAAAAGGAGATGTATAAGGAAAAGGAGAGAAAAGGATCAATAATTGCTGTTCTACTGCTTGCTTGGCAACTCTGACAATTCTATAAGTACTTTCTATTACTTTCTATACATCCGCCAACATATCACATTCACTGCATGGAGCTATATGCACTGGATTTTATTTTTCACATTCTCACCCATATTTGACTCCTTCTACCTTTAAGATTATATGGCAGTGGCTTGAATGTAAAAATTCCCAGCTAAAACTGCACCTCTCTACACTTTCTGCCTTTCTCCTATTGATTAATGCTGACTTAATATTTTATTGTAACCGGGTTGCGCATTTCTCCTTGTCAACATTACGTACAGGTATAACTCATATCGGCTTTTTGCATGTTAAAAAAGCAGTTGCAAAGAACAGGTCTATTACAACTGTAAAAACTCACCGGGACTATGGTAACTCTTGGTTTCTTTCTCATTATTATGAAAGAAAGAAATCTCAATTTACTGACAATGCTCCAGAGGAAGGAGGTTGGCTTATTATAAACTTGGTGGAATTCATTTGTCATGCATGTTATTAAGTCAGTATGGTGTGGAGCTGTGACGTTGAAAAAGTTGTTAGGTTAGAAAATGAAAAGTTTTTTTGACGGAAAGAAATATATAGACAAGGAGAAGAAAAAGGAGAGTGGAGCAAGTTGTATGTATTCTACGGAGCAAATCATCGTATGGAGTAAGGGAGAAAAAGCATGGATGGAAAGAAACCTTGCAGACAAGATGCTCTTTCTATTTTTAGAGATCGACTCGTACTGTGTGAGAGAGTTAGTGAGTGAGAGAGAGAGCGAGCGAATGCACGATATAAAAAATATTACCAGGGCTTCTGGACTTGGGGGTTTTTGAGGTATCTACTGCTACGACTACGTGGCTAAAGCTATAGATGGTTTAGAGAAGGGAAAGTCAGTAGAAATTCTACAATATTTTCCCGATTCACCCGGTTCTTATCCATTCAGGTTCACATTCTGTGCACATTTCCTCCTCATACTGTGTATAGTATACTGTAACATCATCTTTCAAACTCCACATGGCTCTGTTTTTCCCCGAGTTCAGTAGAGAACTGAGTGTTGTGATTGCAGATAGTTCCATTTCCGCTCCCGTCCCTTTTAATTCCCGTTTTCATAATTATTATTTAATATTAGAGTTTATTGTTATTTAACATAAGGAAATTTATTTAAGTAATTGAAAGGGGATATGTACTAATTAATCTTTATGGATCCTAAGTGATATTAGTGTGCTACATATACGTAAACGATTAGAGAAGCAATTTCTGTGGTAATTAAAGAGCATTATATGAAAGGCGGAAGGACGAGGGAAGTAAATGATGGAAGTAGGAAAGTGCCCAGTTTGCAATAAGAAAGCGGATAAGACATGCTCCGCCTGTCATTCCATCAGCTACTGCTGTTCGGATCATCAGAAAAGACATTGGAAGGAACATAAGAAGACTTGTCGGATTTATTTAGTTAAGAAGAATGATGTTTTAGGGAGGTATTTAGTTGCAGCTAGGGACATTCCGCCAGGAACTATCATTATCAATGATGCTCCGTTGGCTTATGGACCAAAACAAAATACTCGGCCTATTTGTCTTGGATGTTACAAGCTCCTGGATGGGACTTATGCTTGTTCCAAGTGTCACTTACCCATGTGCTCACTTAGCTGCGAGGAGGTTTGTAACTTTTTTTATACTTTTTATGTTCACCAGCAATATTTCCCTTATCATTACTCATTATTTTTTTCTGTTGATATAATTAATGAACTTTTTTGACATGACACGCTAGTAGTAGTTGTAAGACAGCTTAGACTCTTGTTCCATCTTTCACAATCGTTTGCCCATAACATGCCAACTTTCCCCTATAATAATTATAATTATTATTTCACCATGCTCAAATAAATAATTTATTTGAGCAGGAACTGTAATAATTTATTATTAATGTTTACATAAAAGCGGAATCCAGAGTTAGAATAGTTCTAAAGTGTCTTTCAATATTAGGCTGAAGATAGGTGAAAACTGAAGGTCTGCTTTGAGTCAGATATACTATCTTTAGCTATTTGTATTGTATTCCTGTACAATTTATTTCTGTTGTTTCATACTTCCCTGTAAAAACATGTTATTGTTATTTTGGTTGAGCGTCGAGAGTTGGAATTTTAATTATGCTGGAAAAGCCCAAACGATTTAAGACAGACAGTCCTAACCCACAATTAGACGTTTTTATCAGGTCTGCCTGCATATGTGTGTAGATTTTATCAAGAAATCTGCAACTGTATAGTATAAAACCAAATATATTTACGCCCTTTACATATGCCAGAATGCGAGGAACAAGATAAAGAAAGTTTACAAAGGTATACATAGCTTTGAAATAGACAGAAACTTGCAAAAGCCACTGAATAAAGTGAATAAACTGGGTTACTCCGGTTTGTCTTTTTTTGCAATCGTTGCAATTGTTTTTGTTGCTTTCGCATGATCATATGCATGGCGGCTGCAGCGGTACACAATCCCGGGCATTTGGAAGCAGTGGGTAGTCGATTTAAGCTGATGATTTCTCAATGTTTCTGAACCAGTTTAGAACCATTAATATAAAGGGACTTTCAAACTAGAGCTGGAATTGGTTTAAAAACGTCCACTTTAACATATGTATGTACGTGGGTATCTGTAATACTCAACACATTTTGTTCGGATCAGAACTTACATTTAGCCATGGACCGGATTAACATCTCGTTTTTGTCCGCATAGTTAAATTCTGAGAGCTAAATGAAAACGAGAGCATGTAAAGAGCAAAATCTTTCGCACTGAAGCGGGCGATATAAGAGACAAGATTTTGACATCTCCCATTCATTTAATCAGGACAGGTACAGCAGAGGGAAAAATAGCTCCCGAAAAGTTGACTTTACACGTCCACTTACACATGCTATGCTATTTACGACAGTATTTCTTAAGCGTGAGTTGATCCTCGAAAAATAAGTGGGTAGGGGCAATTTTTTACTCCAGAAAGTGTTGCAATTTGAGTGCCAAAAGTTCATATGAAAATCACTCTGTAACTTCACAGTCGATCAAGAATATTAAAAATATTGGTTGAATTTAATCTGGGCAGGAGCCAGGACACGCAGAAAATGAATGCCAAGTATTTCAGCATTGCAAATCGATTCCGAAAGTGACGAAATTTACGGAACCTCATCCCCTATATGAATCAATTCTGACTGTGCGGTGCCTAATGCTACGAGATCGTTCATCCAAACAGTGGCAAGCACTGAATCAAATGGAGCCGCACAATGAGATTCGGAAGGGAATGTCAGAGCTGTGGCATCGCAACCAAGTAAACACCGTTGAATTCCTCCGGTCTCGCTGTAACATGGATACATTTGATGAGGATTGTATCCATAGTGTCCTGGGATTTGCTGATGTCAACTCCTTTGAAATCCGGTCCCATGGGGTGGAGTAAGTGCCCATTGCTTAAGAATAGCGAGCTGATTAGCAACTTTATAATTACATAGTTAAGTCCGTGAATTATTGGCTACTGCGTGAGTAATTAATGGGTTGTTATTTCCATCCTATCTCGTTCTTTATTTCTCATTGGGTCTACTACATCTTATTTGTTTCGTTAATAATAGAATATGCGGGATCTATCCCAATGTATCTCTAATGGCTCATGAGTGTGTTTCCAACACACATCACACCGTTACAGAGGACTACCGAATGATCGTCCGGGCTGTGGTTCCCATAAAAAAGGGGGATTTGATCACAACTGCCTACACGCACACACTCGATGGAACCTTGGAGAGACGACAGTACATCAAGGAGTCGAAGTTCTTCGATTGTATTTGCAAACGTTGCGCGGATCCCACGGAGCTTGGCACACATTTATCCTCAATTAAATGTCAGAAGGCTCGTTGCATAGGCTATTTAACTTCTGCAAATCCCCTGGATCCGGTAGCTAATTGGACATGTGACAACTGCCAGAATAAACTACCCGTCCTCAAAGTTCACAAGTTAGTTAGTGAAATCAAGGAGGAAATGGATGCTATCAAGGAGGGGGATAATTTAATCCCGAGCTTGGAGAATCTCCTGGAAAAGCATAGTGAGATTACAGTTCATAAGAATCATTACTTAATGATTAGCATTGTCCATTCTCTCTCGGAGCTCTACGGACGGACCAAAGGCTGGATGATTGATGATTTAAGTACAAATCTTCTAAGGAGGAAGGAACAGCATTGCACGGATTTACTTAAAGTTTTGGATGTTATTGAGCCTGGCAAGACGAGGATACGAGGTCAGTTCAAGTTCAGTAGCATAAACATGTAAAATGTCAACATGTGCATTTATATGTGTGTACTTACATAAGTACATAAATACATTTTCTCACCATGCCCAAGAACATTGAGATCGTACAAATTGTGTTTTCAGGCAGTGGACTCAATGCTAATTTTTTGTTGACCCTTTGATCATATTAGGTTTGACCATGTACGAACTCCATGCTGCGATCTACTTCATCGCTCAAAGAGAATTTACAAATGATGGGATGACCGCGGATGAATTAAAAGTGCAATTGGATAAAGTCCTACAACTGTTGAGAGAAGCTCAGGAAATTCTACTCTTTGATAGTCCAAATACTCCGGAAGGAGTCATTGCAAAAACTATTGATGAGAGCATCAATGGTGTAAATGAAGTCATTAAACACTGTTGTAATCCTAAGGGTTCATAGCCTTAACTTACAATAGTAACATTTTATTCAATAATTTGTGACAAAATATTAACATTTTTATCATTTGAGAACATGTTAGTATTCTTTCTGCACAAGTTACGAATAAATAATTGATGCAGGCCTTTTCCCATCTCCTTATTACTACCCACATACAAGTTCTAGGATCTTTGTCCGAGTATCCGAGTTCAAGAAGCTTCATGAATGTTGATGAAGCAAACACACCTGATTAAACTTTGTAATATTCCCCGTGACTGCATTAATAAACAGACAACAAGTTATTTTGTTAAATCACGTTTTTAAAACTCACTCGATTTCTAACATGTAGCTATGCTAAGCAAGCTCCGCAAGAATAGAAATTATTGCTGCAATGTGTTTACTACTACCGAAACATCCTCATTTATTTACGTAACCTGTAGATATGCAGTCTTGAAAAGCGTCATACATATACGCACCTAAAGGAAGTAAGCAGTTGCTGAAAGTTGTGAAGAAACAAATAACGAGGAGGATGATTTCTGAAGCAGAATAGTCTGGACTGATACACGTAGAAACGTATGTCTGTACTACGTAATCCAAACCTATACATATATGTACATAATAGTTGTTTTCATTTCATTATTATTGTATTGGGATTTGGTGACAAGGAGCAACGCTTTTGAGTTATTTCCACCCGAATCTGGTATGAATCACTGAAAATGCACGTAGTCAAGACATTGTTATTCTTCTTCGTAACGAGTCCAGTATTATGCGCTCCTCACCCTCACCATGACATATCCATATCTCTAGGAAATATGAAAAGGCAATCTAAATATAGACACTATCCTTTTGAACCCCAAGTGCCTTAAAAAGGTGAGGTCTCGTATCAAGTTCCCTCAGTCACTCCAGCAATTTTGATTAGGCAGGAAGTTTTCTAGAGAAATTCAGTCCTCACGTCTTTTAAGTTATACTCCTCTTCTTGTGCTGAGTCTCGTAAAGTAACAGTTGGGATTTTAGCATGGCAGGAACTGGTGGCTGCAGTGGAATGAGTGGAGTTTTTACTAGAATCATTGCATGGTTCAACATTGTGAGTGAATTTTATCGATATTTACTTAATTTTATTTTCTAGCCAATTCATTATAGACTTGATTTTATGTAATTATTTATTTTATTTTGGTATCGCTGTACTCCTCAAAATCCAATTATATACCATTGCATTTTATCATGGCATGTAATCTTATGGATTCTATTTTGATATTTTGTATTATAATTGGTCATTGAGATAATGGTAATTTTTGAACTTTCAGTTGGTTCATCTGGAAATACTTCTTATATTTTTGGGAGGATGTGTCCTTTATCTATTCGAGCCCACTGTCTTACTACAGGAGATTACGTCCATGCCGTTCTTCCGAGGATTTACAAGTAAGTTTTATTTTTTTTTAAACATTTGTGTGATAAGAGGTTGGAGGTGTGTGCGTGTGATAAGCCTGCATGAGAGTCGTCAGAAATGTTAAGTACTTTTGTCAATATTGTATAGATCACACAATTAAGAGGATAATTATGGCCGGGATGTTATACTGTCTGCTTAACGCAGCCATGGGGTATGTTCTTCTTACAGGAGCAAATCTGGTTAGTATTGGATTTAGTACAAAGTTTCAAAATAGTTTTAGAATGTACACCTTAAAAATGTGTTTAAAAGCCATAACGTGTGTGTGCATTTTTTGAATTGCATAGAGAAAGACCCGACTTTTATCCGGCTGGGTTGTTTATAGTATGCTGCTATGGTGTCTGAAATTCATGGTACTCTTTGTGAAATCCAAAGACATCACTTTCCCCCTGTGGCTTTGGGTGATTCTCGTTGTTACTACGATTTTCGAGTGGGCTAGCATTGCTATCGTTCAAAAGCATGCTAAAAGAGTGAGGGATTATGACGATATAGACGAGAAATGGGAGTACACCAGTGACACTAGTTCCAAGCTGTCGGTTATTGTTTACTAAATAAGTTATTTACATCCCCCAACTGACTGACCTGTTTACTTGGAAAGTAGTTTGTAGTTGTGTTGAAGATGAAGGGGCAAGTGCAAGATATTAATGTACATGTTTATTTTTTTTACTGTATACTACTAATTAATTTGAGGAGACTGATTTTACAATAAACAGTATCGTGGAATAAAATGATAATTTATTTGATCTCTCAATGTTATCTCGAAGCACACAAACAAACTTACTTTAGTATTTGGTAGTGCGGTTCGGACAAATCCAGATTTAGTTTCTCCATCTGTGTACTATTTACTTATGTAATGTTCATAACAAATGCATGTATACTTTAGAGCGTCTATGCTCCAATATTGATTTGTCGATTATTTTTAAAAGAACGGAGGTACTTGCATAGCATGTACTTGTAAGTACTAGTAATACTATAAGAACTATGAGTGTGCCAATGCTGATAGTGAAAGAGTTTTAGTAGTAGTTAGTTAAGGAGCCAATGTATGTGCTATGTGTAGCAGGGTTGGATAGGTTTGTTTTTTACCATAACACAGTATAGTCTCTACTGAAGTTATTAACAGCTTTCCAAGAAAAGGCTCGTGGCTCGTCATAGACCCATTTTACAAAAAATAGATACAATTTTTCAGAATCATTTTTATTTGATTATAAATTGAGTAAGGGCCTGACGCTATATAGTAAATATCAATGTATTATGTATAATATGTCTTATGGGGAAACAAGCATTTGAATAAATATAGGTCATACACTTTATGGGAATATTAATTGCTAAAAACGTGGATAAATTATTCGTAATACAATATAGCATGATGCAATGCGTACTACACAATTATTATAGTTGTCGATTTCTCACGTGCATAGCATGTATCATAATAATAATTTTAAATACATACTTTGCAAAAGGCGACATGAACAAATAAAGACTTACTGTTAGTTTTAGACATTCCATGTGTTACCACAAGTGTAGTGGGTAGTCGATAACCCCGTTTCTTTCCCAAAATTCAACCTAAGAGGAAGTTAAGGAATTATTTCATGAAATTTGCACCATTTGCAATTTAAGTGTGAACAACTAGTATTTCATTCAGTTCTTATTATATTTTTATGGGAGGTAAAATATTATTATTGGATTTCTTAATCTTTTCTTTATTCTCCTCCATTCTCCTTACATTCCAATTATTTTGAAGCCCGGAATATTTAAAAGAAAAATTCGTATGAATTAAAAAAATATCATTGGTTGTGGGACATAATAGTGATGGTTTTGATAATCTTGAAATATATTTGGCAGGAGTCTACCTATTATTTGTTGTATAAATTAAAGTTAAATTGTAGGTCCAATATTGCTATTTCCAAAAATTGTTTTATAAGACCAGCTACATTGCTGTGTCCACTGACATATGTATATAAAAGCATAAATGGAGTGAGAATAACCGAAATAATACCGAAACCAGGTTGATGTAGATACTTCGTGATACCCCTGCCAATTTTTGTGTAAGACAAAGAATTCTTGTTCTGGTATGGTTCATTAACCCGTAGCCGGAATATTCGTCCAGAGACGTTTTCATACAGTACTTTTTGGGCGAAAATATTTTTGTCCCAAAATATTTTCATCCACAAAATTTTTCGTCCAAATTTAATTCGTCCAGAAATTTTTTCCACCAATATTATTTCATCCAGAAATGTTTTTGTCCAAAATTATTTCGTCCATAAAATTTTTTGTCCAAAAATATTTCAACCAGGAAACAATTTTGTTCAAAACTTTTTCGTCCAGAAAGACTCTTTTTTCTCTACAACTATTTCAACCGTAGTTTACGTATTCCTAGTAATTTTACAAAAGTAGTACGTACATCCATTTAATTCTTCATCCAACAAATATTCAACCTTCGAGCAATGTCCTCGTATAATTCGTCAAGTAAAAATAGAAGGTCAATTACACATAGGACCAGCTTCCTAATAAATATGCTGTGAATAAATACAAGTAACTGGAACATTGTACCTTTTTTCAAACCATTCTTTTGAATGCTTGAAACATTCTTGTCAATTTGCATAGTCAAATTAAAGGTAGTAAATAATTTAAAGTAGTCCATTTGCGAAAATATTTCTCATGGACATAACTAAATTAAATGGGCCATGTAAGTTTTATGAAGTTCTAGCTCGAAAAAAAACCACAATGTTTATGATTCCAAAAACACTTTTACAACAGCTTTCATAGGAAATAATTTTCTAAGGCAATCATAGTCTCAGGCATTTATTTATTTAAACAACTAAGCACGAAACTTCATAAGGTTAGCTTCCAAAACACTGATAAAGCTAAAACAATTCTGGACGAAATAGTTTTGGACAAAATTGTTTCCTGGTTGAAATAGTTTTGGACAAAAAATTTTATGGACGAAATAATTTTGGACAAAAACATTTCTGGATGAAATAATATTAGTGGAAAAAATTTCTGGGCGAATTAAATTTGGACGAAAAATTTTGTGGATGAAATTATTTTGGACGAATTATTTTCGGGACAAAAATATTTTGGACGAAAAATTTCGTCCAAAAAGTACTGGATGAAAACGTATCTGGACGAATATTCCGGCTACGGTGCCATTCTACTCGTCGTTGTCCATTTTGGTCGCCCCAATTCTTTGGAATCCTCAAGAAATGCCCGATTTCCCAAATCAATCACAGAGCTGATATCTTCGGATCAACCTAGAATTAAATGCTACACCATTTCCGTAGAAGATCTCATGTACGTCTTCCAACATTTCACGGTCCATTTACCTGGAAAGTCAGAGGAATTTCAACTCACCATAGCTGCAATTACCTGTTCACAAACGACCAGCATATATGAAAATCAATAATTTCTTCACTATCCCTTTCAAAATTTCTGGGCAGCTGCAACTGGCTAAATATCTACGTTCAATGGGTTATGTATTGGACTAGAAATAATCATGACATCCGCAAAGCTCCTTCTAAATTGTCAAATTCCGCACGCCGTGCAGTACAATTGAATGGTCTTCATTTAAAACTTGCCGCCATTACAGTGCCTCCACTCGTAATGTTTAAAAAGAATAAACGAACAATAGAGGGCGGCACTTTCCACGAAATTTTTACCACAGCTGGAAAATACTATAACTTCACATTTGACATCGATAACACACATTTTAAAGAGCAAGGACAAGGGCGAAAATCAAAAAAATTATATTTTGATTTGATTTGATCGAATTACTGATTGAGCTAGTCGCTCTTGGTCAAGCGCGCACAAGAAATTGCACACAGAAAACTCAGGGTTTTTGTCAAAAACCCTGGGTTTTCGCCAACACTGTGCTGAAGTCCCTGTAAGTTATTTAATTCTTCGCGTAAAAATCAAGATGGGGAGGGGACATGCGCAAACCAAAGAAATCCTCATTTTTACGGCGTGGGATGTTCCATTCAGCATTTGCGTTGAACAAGGTCCAGATATCCCTAATTCCTTAATCAAATTAGTCACTCTATGGTCAGTGGGCTGGATGATTATTATTTGCGGCTACAAAGATAAAATCCTTGTCACCTTAACCTTCCCTGAACTGAACTACGTACCAAAGACAATTGGCGAGTTGAAGAACCATCCAGAGTACCGACTTCTGCTCGATGGTTTCTTGATCTCATTCCATTTGAACGATTCAGGGAGTCCTGATATAATGCCTCTGAAGCTCAGGCTAATACTCGAGAATCCAAGAGCAACAAATTCTACTAAAATGCGTCATGGCGGCAACTGTTCAAGAAAACACTCTTTGCATGGGTTTTAAACCCATGATTCGAATGGCCATTGCTACAAACGCTACTATAAATAATGACTACAGTACATCTGTGTTGAGCGAAAATATACTTCCACATGTTCCAGTTTCCATCGGGCTACAGAAAAATTCCATGATAGCGCCATATTTCGAGAGAATTATTGGATCCTACAAGGAGGCTTATTTGTATGAACGAGCCAAAAACTCTGTGATTGTGGGCTCGAGTAAAAAGGGAATGGATGGTTAAACAAAGGGGATCAAAAACTTCGACAAACTTTGAAGGCCAAAATGGAAGCTCAAACTCAAGGGGTTGTCAAGTTTACAAATATGTATTTCGTGGTTATATATTTTACCTCATATCCATTCCTACCACGTGCATTGTTTTTGTAGTTGAATTATACTTACGTAGAGGGACTCGTCACCGTCGACAGAGTCAACATTCCAAACTTGAGGTTCCCGACACAAAAGATGTGCGCAAGGCATCCCCAACTTTCATTTATGATTATGAGACTGAATATATACTAATATTGGTCGAAGCGGAATCTTGGGGGAAGATACTATCAGTACAGTACAATAAGGCAGGGCTTGTAATTTAAAAGGGTTGTGGCTTTGTTACAATTGAAGCCGAAATGAACAGAGATGACAAATAAAAATAACAATCTCAAACACCTTAATTTAATTCTTACTAGTTTCTGCAAGAAAAATCTATTTTAATGTGCTAATTGGTATGTTTCATTTAAATCATATCAATCCAATTGTTTCTCTTTTCTATTCTACTACTACTTCGTATTCTGTCCATCTTATTGCATAAATGAAATACTATTACAATTATGCACTTTTACTCGTGCAAAATATTGGCAACGATGGACGCATTACTGTTTTTGCTTGTATTTTTTAAACATTACACCAACCGAGTGAGGAAATTTTTAAATACAGTTAAACACCCATACGATATGCGGCTGAAAAGTGCATTGGGATTGGAGAGCAGCACTGACAAAACTTTTCCTCTTTAGCTAACTAGCAATAAGTGTTTAATATCCCATAATTATCACCTGCATGACCTTATTATTATGACTGGTCATTTCACATATCCCATAAACCCAAAAGCAATTACATACTGGATGCAAAATCAGTAGAGAAGAAGCGTAAAACTTTGATAAACGATTACTAATTTACAATTAGAAACATATTACTTACTGCAGAGAAATATATGAGTGTAGGAACTAATGGGCAAGGTAGCTAAATGCCTGTAAAGAAGTTTGTTTATAATCAATTATCCAACTGGACGTATTATGCAATGGGTTTTACTTATATATTTTGATTACGGGGTGATTTGATACATCATTTGATTAACATGGAAGTTCGTTTGCATGATTATGATCATGCACTTTTGAAGGAGGATGATTTTTTTTATTAATCTCTTCCAAATGGGTTTAAATACCTCTCACCAATAATAATGCCTACAGTCCGTATTTACGTGTCTGTGTAGGGTTAATAGCTTGCAAAATTGTGTGCCAACCGCAAGTTCACTTATAACTTGTATAAAAACAATGTCTTCCATTTATGGGAAAATTTAAAATGCTATTTATAATCATAATATTATATCATATTTAAGCAACTACCATTATTTACAAGGTCACGGATCGGTAATGCTCAAATATAGTACTTCGACAATGAATGAGTGCTTGTAATCTTTCCAAATCGTTGTTAACATCTGCCACTGACGTTAATTCACAACATATTATCAGGGTTACATAATAAAACTGCAAAACAACTGTAAAACAAGCGTGTCAGGTTCATGCTACAAGAACTATTTTTATGGTCCTCTCTCACAGTTTAAACAAAGTTCAGATAAAATAGCATTGAATAATAATAATAAATATTATTAAGTACCTCCATTACAATACTATGCTTAAAAGTTTTAGCCACTGTCATGAGCTGACACCCGCAGCTGAAATTATGAATGACATTCATTTTTATTGTGTAATCGTATTAGACGTAAACCGTAATGAAGTAATGAGGCGAAAGATTCCCAAACATTCCGCCAATATTCAGCATCAGCAAACAAGTAAAATCATTTTCACGTGGACAAGTAATGAGAATCTCCTAATTTTTGCCTATAGATATATTGACTTGCTGTCGTATTTTGTGCCAAGAATAATTTGGGGTTAAATACCAATAAAAATATTAAAAGGTAATATTTTTACTTGTGTGTAAACATAAATACACCAGTTCTAAATCCTAAAACTTATAATTAGACGTTACGATATGAACCACAGCCTCTATCAACTATGGAATACCCTGGCAAGATATTTAGAATTTCAACCAAATTACGTTAATTAATTTTTAAACCCCTCTCGAAGTGAAACCCTTACGTAAATAAATATGCCTTTAAAAATCGAAAAACTTATCATCATTTTATATGCAGGGATACATTGAGTGTGCGTGTAACAGGATAATGGAAAGCACCAGTACCAAGAATCCCATCCTGCGGTTCGTCATTCACCATTACAGGTGAGCACTTTATTTTATTTCAGAAAATTTATCTGTAAATTTATTTCACAATAGTTTTCTACAAAATCCAGGCCCCCCACGGTCGTCAAGAGTGAAGAGCAAATAGAGCGGGAGAAATGGTTACTCCCGGGAGTAGCATTTAGCCGATGGGCGTTACTTCCGGCTGCAGTAGTCATCCAGTTTTGTGTGGGGTCCTTGTATGCCTGGAGCGTATTCAACAAATCTGTGGATTTTTTCATTTATGGTCACAATGAATTCAACATGGCTCCAACAACATTTTACATCGCCTGTGGTTTCCTAGGAACTTCAGCAGCTGCATTAGGTCCATGGCTGGAGAGAAATGGACCTTTAATCGCATGTTTTGCTGGAATTACTTCATTCTGCTCAGGACATTTCTTGACAGCCCTCGGTCTGCATCTTAAGCAAATCTGGTTGGTTTTCCTTGGTTACGGTGTCCTGGGTGGAATTGGAACCGGACTTTGCTACATCAGTCCGGTCTCTGCCTTACAAAAATGGTTCCCTGATCGACGAGGAATGGCTTCTGGCTTCGCTGTTTGTGGATTTGGAGCAGGGGCCATTGCCGTGGCTAAAATATCTCTTCCTTTGATGGACTCTGTGGGTTTACCATTAACGTTTGTAGTTCTTGGTGGTTGTCATCTGCTACTCATGTCTGCAGGAGCTTTGACTTTAAGAAACCCGCCTCCAAACTTTGTTGTGAATGGGATGAAATCAGATGGAAGTTTAGTTTCAGATTCGTATGATAAGCAACAGTACCAATTTAACTTGGATGAGAGCCCCAGAACTGAAATGAGTGATGGGAAATTGACTTTGATTGAGTCACTGTCTTCGAGGGATTTTCGACTTATTTTTATTATGATGATGTCCAACGTACTTTTTGGTGTTTGTTGTTTCTCAAGACTCTCAAATATGGTAACTGACATTTTCGGACGGAGTGTTCACGAGGCTTCCACAATTGTCTCGATTAACGGTGGATTTAATTTAGGTGGACGTCTTTTATTCGCAACTGTGTCCGACTATTTAGGGAGGAAAACTTGTTACCAAATTATGCTAACCATTCAATTGGTGGTGGTTGGTTTTTTTTCTACAATTACTTCTTCAGGTGCATATTGGGCTTTCATTACATCAATATGGACCGTGGCAATGTGTTACGGGGGAGGATTTGGAACCATCCCAGCATATCTTACGGATAGATTTGGACCTGAAAATACAGGCGCTTGTCATGGAGTCATTTTGGTTGCATGGTCAGTGTCAGGTGTTGGTGGAGGAATGATTTATATAACCGTTTTTAATCTCATGGTTTCTCACGGTTATACTGCCATGGATCCTTTTCCCTACAATGTCAACTCTTGGTGGATCCTTGTGGTTATATTAATTGGTTGGATTTGCTTGTTTTTCATCAGTCCTACACAGAAGGATATGCTATTTCGGGCGCATATTCGATCCGTTTTTAGCAAAATTATGAAGAGCAAAGGCAAATATGAGGTTAAGTCGTCATTTCGCATATGATTCTTTTATTGTTAGTACTAAATGTTTGCATGTCAATCCTTGACATGGTAAAAGTAGCTATTTATACTTAAGTATGTGGACACTTCCAGAATAAATACATTTTGTTTTGTCGTTCAAAAGTTTTTGAAAAAATTTTACGAACCCCCAATGTGTTTTTATGGTTTCGTCGATCAAAAGTTTTTGAAAAAAATTTACGAGCACCCAACTTGTTTTTTATGTATCGAAACCATTTTAACATTGAATTCAAAAAACCAAATCGAATTTTTCTACCGGTAAAAATATTTGGGAAATTAATTCAAACTCCGAAAAACGTTTTCTTGGAAAAAAAAAACTTAAATATTAATGCGAGCTTCAGTTAATTTTACCAAAGTTTTTAAAAGTCTAAAAATGTACAAAAATTATGTAGATTTTCGTGAGTGGTAACTAATGCACATCCTTCTGAAGTTTAAGGAATTTTGATGTGCTACAGCATTTGATTTACTCTATGTAGAGACATGAGGTCAGTAAATTCTGAAAGCCTAATTTCTTATCTTTCAGAATTGTCACTGCTCGACTTTTTAAATCTTCATGGACCAAATATATAAGAAATTTAATCGGAGCAATATTCTTAAACTATGTATTTAGGGTAATTAACCGTAATTAACAATAATTCTGGCCTCGCACTGTCTTGCCTTGCATAGAAGGAATGCTTATAAAATATGGCGCATATATGCCTTCCTGATCACTATTTAATCCTGAACAGTAATTTTAATATTGACGTGAGAATGCGTTTCATAAATTTTGCAAACCCAATTTGCCAGGAGGTAGGTACCTGCTGCGAAAGATTAAGATCCCTTGATAAATCCCATTTGAAAAAGGCAAATTCTGTAATAATTACATTTTCGGATTTTTGACCCATAATTATTATGGGTCAAAAATCCGAAAATGTTCAAATTTTTAAAAAATCAGAAGATACAAGCCATTTAGTTTGAGGTTAATTTTTAATGTTTTAATTCAGAAGCTCCCACTCAGATCCCTATAACTTTGGTTCTTGAAGAAATACAATATGCTGCAACAATGATAAAGATAAAAATGTGCGCTTATCAACTTCATGTTTCTACGTGGAATGCATCTAATTTTGTAAAAGAACAAAATTCCTTGAACTTCAGAAGGGCGTTACATGATATAAAGTGCTATATAATATGCGTTAGGTGGCTCAACCACAAAATTCTCCCATCATTTTTTGAGAATATTTCAATTTTTCCCTTGAGCTGAAATCTGAAATTCCCATACATTCGAATGAAGGAGGCTCACGTAAGGCATGTTAAACATGTCCATTTACGTAATGTTAAAGAAATTCACTTTCGGCCCCGTTGCGTAGTGAAAAGCACTGTGGAGGCGGAGAAAAAATGTGTTGGAAATTACATTCATTTAATCATTCAAATTGAATTTTTCCATTCGAAGTGACTTGCGTTTCGTTAAAAATCAAGAGAGAACGAAAATTTTATTTCTAACTGACCTCAAAATAAGGCTTGCCAAATGACACATAGCGCACAGTAACAATAATATTGCAGACAAGAAATTGATGATTTTTAAGTAACATATTTTATGGTTTATATATAAATAGTTGTATAAGTTTGCTTGAGCCTCTAATCGCCATAAAATGTTTATGTAATTATACCCCCTTCTACGACTTTAACGACGAAGGTAAATGAGATGCGAAAGCGTGTCATTTGGTAGGGACGGTAGGTTTACCTAGCCACAATGGAAACTTATCAAACTTCCAGTCTAGAGTGTCAACAAGAGAACGAGTAAGCTTTCAATTCAGTAAAACCTTACCTAAGAGCCTAAGAGCATAATAACGGATTTTACGAGATTATTTTCCACAACCATTTTAAAAGATTATTCCAGAAATAATAATAATAATTATTATATAAACAGTTAAATGGAACCAAATATTTATATATTATTTATTACACAAATATTTATAAATAAATATTGTTCTTTTCCAGGCCTATATCGACCTAGTCTTGTTTACAGCTGGCTGTATTTCCATTATACAAACAGCGATTTTGAGAAAATTCATAACATTAAAAACTGCATCAATAATTGATTATTAATTAATTACTATTAACTTTATTATTAATCATCAATTATAGCAGCGGAGGAGAAGAGTGTAGGGTGAAGTACCAATAGGAGCGTTCATTGCTGCTCCGTGTATAGTAAAGGAGCTCGCCTCTACACCTCGCGCTATTGTTGCCACGGGGCAATGTTATTATTATCATTAGATTGAATATTTTGTTATTGTTAAATTTTATTCGTGATATTGATGCCGCTAATGCTATATTGTTGGGTCGTTATCATTTTAATGGGAGAATGGGAAAAATGGATCATTATGATTTTGGTGTGCGAATGAGCTTGACGTTACTTTCCTTTATTAAAAGTTTCTATTTCTTTCCTAACTCCTACCTTTTCACTTCATTCGCACTGGGTAACAAAGGTTACCAATTGTGAAAAGGGACGCTAAAGGGTTAAGGAAAATCGGTTTACTCTCTAGTGAGTTGGTCCTTCATATTTAATTACCAACAAATGGTTGGGAGAAAAGTTTTGAGCTTAAAATTATTAGTACTGTCAATCTGAGACGGTACATCAATAATTAATTATTAATTTTTTAACATCAAAAACTATTAAGTAAAGTTTTCGAAAAAAATGTGTTAAAGTATATCGAATATTATAATCATTATAATATTATATCCTGATTTATTTTAACATTTTGTATTTTACACAATGTTATTATTGTTATCTTGTAGTAGTTAAACATTTTTACGAAGATGCGTTTTTGTGACTCGCAAGAAGTATAACATTCAACTTTTGAATGAATCGCTTGCGCAAAAAAGCAAGCTCGTATTAGCGTTTTTGTCATGCTATGAACAAAAATGATTTCGAATATCTTCCGAACCCTTCGATGTACTGCAAAGAATAAGGGCTTAAAGTCGATGCGGAGAAAAACTATATATAGTGCTGTAATATTGTACGTGTAGTTTTGTTACTGTATTGTATATTAACAAAAGTAAATCACAGCGCCAATTTTGTTTTGTTCCAGCTGATTTTGTTTTGTTATTGTTAGTGAAAACATTTGTTTTGTAAT